>OY365820.1:22827452-23106216 GCA_959347315.1 Bimastos eiseni
ACCGACCACCGCCTACCGCTGATCCCATTGCGAATCAAGGGATGGTTATCACACCGTTTGTACACAGAGTTCACACTGACCATAGACTACGGCCTACGACATTAATAGTACTCCAGATCGTCCCTATATATATATATATATATATATATATATATATATATATATATATATATGAGTATATACAAATTTATATGTATATAAACATACATAATTGACCCTGGCTGGAGCGACCGTCCCTGATTAATTATCCATATTCTTACCTAACACAGGTTCTGCCAAACATTATAGATATAGGCCTACCTACCTCCCGAGTCCCCACCAGCTTCGGAGCCAGTCCATGCATGGATGAGAAAGGAATGCAAATCCGTTGACCTTCGTTGTCAAACGGGTCGTTAAACGGAAACCTAGTATTTGTGAGTCAGGCGGGTAACATCATAGGAACTGAGAAGACTAGCATTTTTGAGTAGGACAATTTAGTCAGATCTGTGAAGGTCGACTCTTGAAATTGAGCGCTCAACAAAGTCTACCACGTCGCCGTTTTATGTGTCTTGTCTTGCTGTTCCTGAATTTAAGAAACCGAATCCGCCTTCGACTGGGAAGGTAGGCTTGCTCATGTTAGGCCTACTCTGAGGGATTGAAATAGAGTAAGCCTAGGTTAATATTGGCGCCAAACTCTACTCCAATTCTGAAGCTGGATGTAATAGGCCTTAATCTTATCAAATTATGACAGCCAAAGCTTCATTATATGAAAATGAGCTTGCTGAGTATTAAACCTTTAGTAAAATTGACAGTGTGCCAGTGTTTGGCCTCTACTCTCAGTTTCATGACAATTAAGCTAAATATAATAAACCAATTATCAACTAACGTTTTTTTCTCTTTGTGTTGGCTGTGTATGTCATAGGCGTCGACTTTTAACGTTGAATGCAAGGACAAAAAATCTAATAAATGTAATACATGCCTTGCGCGTCATCGCGAGGTTTATTGTGTGCGCGATGTATTCCGTGCACGCACATAATAAGTTACAAATGGTAAACTTCTAAGTACGGCCTATAGTGGCAGCTGGCTGCTTACGGTGCTTAAATAAGGGAGCAAGGGAGCGAACATCGATGGTGGAGTGTTCGGTTGCCCTCGATATCCTATTTAGGCCCTATGAATCAAGATAACTATTTGAAATTTTGCGCCCCCCTGGAAAAATTCCTGCGGACGCCCATGATTTCAATAATAGTATACGATGATCGTAATTGTAGACGTCATACGGACGCTTTTGTTGTCCACGGCGAATTTAAGAAGAGAAGATCAATTATTTTTATGATCCATAAAAGTCAACTCTGTGTATGAATTAAGCCAGAGACTAGAGGGACGGATGTAAGGAGTAACCTAGACGGATATAGGCAGGAAGACAGACAGACAGGCAGGTCCATAGTCACAATGAGGCATGCCTCGTCATGCCTCGGTATGAGAAACTAAAGAGTATCTTAAAGAGGATGTTAAGAATATTATATTTCGTTGTCTAGCTTCAGTGACATCTTCTTGCAGCGTCTCAACCATTCGCCGATATTAATCGTCTTGCTTCTACACCGCGTCTCAAAATAAACTGTGCAAAATTGTTTCTGTCAGAACTTCGTAAAATGTCCACCAATATTAATAACTGTTGGCAAGTAGATGGCAAAATGGCCGACATATTTGGCTATATATATTTCTACCTCACCTGACTCATATCACCGCACTACTTTGTTAAACACATATGTACCAATTACTTATAATAACGCCTACATTTTATTACTTGAAACAAACTATCTGACGAATGAATTAGCGCGCAGTAAAGTAAAATATGGTTTACTTAGCAGAGTTTTTAATTGTTATGACAGATCTGCTTAAAAGTGTTAGAATTGGGCTCGAAATGTGCCTCGCTTACACGAACACAAGACGGTAATAGACGGGCGACTCCACTGGCCGATAGAAATCGCGCCCAGTAGTCGATCAGACGCGTTTTACGTTCGTCGACGTTGGCTATTCTTTAGCGGTAAACCTTCTCCTACAGCACACTCCATATGCAATAGTCGACACGGTGTATATGAGAACCTAAGGAGTATATTTAAAATTGTTGTATTTCTGATCTGCAATCTATTTAAGATCTGCTTAAAAGTGTTAGAATTGGGCTCGAAATGTGCCTCGCTTACACGAACACAAGACGGTAATAGACGGGCGACTCCACTGGCCGATAGAAATCGCGCCCAGTAGTCGATCAGACGCGTTTTACGTTCGTCGACGTTGGCTATTCTTTAGCGGTAAACCTTCTCCTACAGCACACTCCATATGCAATAGTCGACACGGTGTATATGAGAACCTAAGGAGTATATTTAAAATTGTCTTATTTCGCCTAGATTGAGTGACTTCTTATCGAAGCGTTTAAAGCTTGCCTCGTCTTGCATCGAAATGAGAATTTTAAGAGTATTTTAAGAAGAATATAGTTTATTTCGTTTCGAAGCTTGAATGGCATCTTCTCGAAGCGTTTAAATCCTGCCTATCTTCCTTCGATCTGAGAATCTAAGAAGTATTTTAAAGATAATGTAATGAGTATTTTATTTCGTTGCATAGCTTGAGTGACTTCTTCTCGGAGCGTGTAAATCTTGCCTGGTCTTGCTTAGATATGAAAATCTAAGGAGTAATTTAAAAATAATTTAAAGGGTATTTTATCTCGTAGAGTTGCCTGAGTGATTTCTTTTCGAAGCCTCTATATGCAGAGCCTGCCTTGTCTTGCTTCGACATTCTTCTAATTTCTTCGCTTCACATTTCAATCTATTCTAGTTGCCTCTAACACTCTTACACTACCCTCAGTCTTCCACTGACCTATCTATCTTACTTCTCCTTCTTTTCAGTCATCGTTCCCAATTCGCCCTTTCCACTCAGAAGTGTCACTCCTCCTAGACTCTTCCCATCAGGCAATGCAACCTGGATTACATCCCACCTATCTTCTAAAAGACCTTTTCTCTGTCCGTGTTCTTGTAATCACCACAATCATCAATCGCTCGCTCTATACTCGCCATTTCCCTATGGTACTTAGCAGCCTGGTATGTCTTCCAGTCTGAAGTAGGCAACTCTTGGTAAGGAAAAACCTATCCAACTGCTGTCCCATCTCCAATTTTTCCTTTCTATCTAAGCTCACTGAAAGAATTGTCCTTGACCGGCTCAACTATTAACTCCCTTCCAGCTAATGCGTCAACCGCCAGCAATCTGGACTCCACAGCCACCAATTAAATGGAAGGTGAGGGACATATGTTAAGAGGAATGCAGGAAATACAGAGGGATCGGGATAGTGGGTATATGAATGAGATGTGACGGGACAAAAAGGAGGGCGTTAAAGATAGGGAAGCACGGGATGCGAGGGCAAATTACCTGCCTCTTGTTGATCTTGCCTCTGTCTACGGGCATGCAGGGAGTGAGGGAAACAAAGGCATGTTGACTATCCTTCAAGGCAAGTCTTATTTTTCGCCTTGGCATAATTATGAGACGTTTGGCCAGTGCCCCTCCTCCGTGCTTCCCGCCTTCTCATTATGCTGATATGCTCATTTATATTATTATATGATTACGGCAAGTATATTAATGATGACAGTTACTCGAAGAAAACGCACCGGCCTATCGTAAAATGTTATTGTCCACATCAGATGCAAGGAACGAGTCCACAACTCAAAATTAGGGCAATTAAACAGTCGTTGGTCTGAGGCGTAATAAAATTGATCAATTTAGAGGAAGCACTTAGACGAAACGACAATGAAGGCACGTATGTGCAATTTGTGAATGTTAACAACAGTCATGGTTTGAGACGAATGCGAAGGACATAAGCCATCGCTCTCTTCAAGACATAATGTTACTGTGCCCAATGCCCCCCGACAAAAGAGCGCCCAGACAAAAGGTCGCCCAAATGCAATTGCGCCGTCGAGACATGTGTGTGCACTTCTGAACAAAAAAATGTTGGAAGAAGGGCAGTATAAAATTTCGGTAAAAAATAAATAAAGAACACCAGACAGAGGAGCGATAACAGCGATAATAGGGCCTGCGAAAAATGGCTTGAAATACACACAACCCTCTATTGACAGTGTAACTTAATTGAAGCTGTTTGTACTAATCTATTATGATCCTGCCTGTTTTCCAAAGAAGGACGTGAAACTTGAACCATAAATATAGTAAAAATGTCACTAACACTCAGTCAGTCAGTCAGTCAGTCAGTCAGTCAGTCAGTCAGTCAGTCAGTCAGTCAGTCAGTCAGTCAGTGCGGGAAACTACAGGTATGCTACAGTGTAGCGCTTACAAGTATTAGCACAATAATTCATTTGCAAAGGTTATTGGCAATGCTTCGGCGTCTCGAGTCCTTCCACAAGCCGTCTACCGATTCCAACACCACTTTATAACCTAAAGTTTGGTTGGCTCGGGAGACGGGAGAATGGTCATATTCTGGTGTAGATCAGATATCGTTATTCAGCGTCTTTATTCTCCCTATGCAACCGTTTCTCAGACATGCTGTACAATATAGTTCCGTCTTTCTTCTGAACAAGCAAATTACATTAAGAGCTCTGTATCATTTTATTGACATCAAAGAAATGGCCTGACCATTTGCCATCCAACTAGCTAGCCTTGGATTATTTACTCACTGTACTTCAAAAACATGTTTGAAGCGTATTTTCAAAATTTCAATTAAAGAGCTCCGTATCGCTTTCTTAGTTCTTAATCGGGCGCACTAATGACGGCGTTTCTATCGTCGCTCTTTAGTCGGGCACTGCTTTGTCTGGGCGCTATTTGTCAGCGCTCCTTTGTCGAACGCTTATTTGACAGGTCACCATCTATATATAAAAGACAAGGATTCTGTCTATCTATCTGTCTGTTTGTCCTTGGCAGTCGATGCATTTGCACAGGTTTAGAGCAATTCACTCCAAACCCAGCTAGTTATTAATATCGTCGAATTGATGAAGTTTATGACGTTGATAAATGCAAGTGCCTCGAAATTGTCAGCCAGCCAGCCAGCCAATCAGCCAGTCAGTCAGCCAGCCAGATCTCGTAATAGTAGGCCTAACTCCCAATATTTGCATAAGGGTCTACTCTCTTTAATTCCATCATACGTCACTCAAAAATGACAAATGGAATTAGAAGATTTAAAATTTTTAAAGGATTCTGGTTATCAGATTCTGTTGATGTAAAATGACTTTAATTTCAACTCAAACTGTAAACATTAAGACCTTCTGGTGAATAATTAGACCCTTTAACATATTGGTATCCTCCGACGATCAGTTGTTTCTTGTCTTCGTCGTAACACAATCGACATGACAAAATTTGTCCACGTTTCTTTCTGTTGTTCTGTTGGACAAAGAATTCGATTAAATTGAAAATCGGAATCCAAGAGAACAACTCGACTTTCACTGACACAATAGTCAGCTACGAACACTCGATCGTCTGAATCGAGTGAAAGATAGAAAGAATTATGCAGTCTTTGCGTTTTATTTGAGGGGATAAAACGACGGATGACATTCAATCCATCTCCTGTCAACTCATATATGACCGACTGTGTCTTCCATCCATGTCTCCCACCACCTATTTCATTAGAGGAAATGAAACGATGGTTGATCATCTCTACATCTTTGGTCATCGCACGCTGACCTAACGCCACTGCTCTAAATTCATTATTAAATTTCGACTTTCCGCCAATCCATCTGTAAAGGATGATAAAATGCCCAATGGATGATTCCACTGCATGAATTAGTTTCAAGGAGTCTCTTGATAACTGCATGGATCAAATGAGTTCTGCGTCTGATCCGTATATATTCAGAATGGACGATGAACGGTCGACCACCAACAATTTTCCATCACTAGACACTGACAGAGTGTTTGGAGCATAATCAATGCTCAGCCATTTGATGCTTTCGTATGCAGTTACTTTCAGAGTCAGAGACGAAGAGACAATTTTCCTTTAGACTGGATCCAATGTCTTCTGGATATTCATTCTCATTTATTTTGATGTTCTTCCTAGGACGAAATGGATTTCGATCCTCAAGGACACGAATTATAGTTAGAAAAGTAGAACGTGATTCATGGCGATTAGTTTGCAATGCTTGACAGAGGACGTAAATTTTGTTTCCCAGTTTAGTCACTCCACGCACCTCTTCATGTATTCCAACGTCTTTTCTCTGAGTGAAGTTGATGGAAATCGGGAAATCGACTAAAATTTAAAGTCACAAACTATTTAAATTGACTATTAAGAATGTTCTTTTATTTATTACTATTTCGTATCGTATATTACTTTTAATATTCATCTAGTTTTCAATCATAGATTTCATTATTCATTATTGTTATCTAATTAATTTGGTATAATTAGAATTCATTCATTCATTCATTACACAGATTCATATAGCGCCCCTTCAAGGCTACTACTCAGGAGCGCCCCCGACTCCAGCACGTTTAAAAAGAACAGTTTTAAGGCACGTATAAAATGAGTCTGAGTGGACCCTTGGTGACAACCGCAACGCCAACGGGAGAATGTTCCAACCACTGAGAAGGCACGATTCTGTTTGGTAGTTGTACGGGCAAATGGGACAATGAGCATGCCTCGCTCAGTAGAGCGTAGAGAGCGGCGACCCAGTACACTCAAAGTAGAGTAACAGAGACCGTGAAGATAGGCAGGGGCGAGACCTAGCAAGGACCGCCATACTAAAGAGATGATAAGGTACGCGCGATTCGCTGTTGGAGGGGAAGCTAGTGGAGCACATCCAGCATATAGCAGGATACATGGCGAAATCTAGGAATGCGTCCAACAAGACGTGCAGCAAAACGCAGGAACCGCTCCAAGCACGCAAACGCCCAGCTGGAAGGCCTGCATAGAGTGAACAACAGTAATCCAGTCGGGCAGTAATGAAGGCGTGAACAAGGGTAGCTGTGGCGTCTGGAGTTAGCGAGCGGGAAACAGTTCGACGCTGACGCAACTGGTAGTATGAATCACGGTAAAGACGGTGAATATGAGAGGCAAAGGTGAGCTCTTGGTCTAACATGATTCCAAGGTCCCGGACAACAGAGGAAAATGCAAAGAGGGAGAAATCAGCAGTAACGGCAGTTAAATCAAGCTTCATAAGCTGCTGGCGAGTGCCCAGCCAGATGAATTTGGTTTTGGGGGGTTGAGTCGCAGGCGGTTTGACGCCATCCAAGTCTCAAGGGCATCCAACGTTTGGCTCATTGCCCGAACAGCAGTAAAGGCATTAGAAGCCATGCAATGTAAGTAGGCTTGGGCTTAGAATTAAGCCTAGGCCTAAAGTGTATATGGAGAATGGGCACTCATCCGAAAGGCGTTCCCAAATTAAAAACATAAAAGACGTTAACATAATGAAATACTCAATTTTAGCAGGATCCTTTTCATCGATCCCGTTTCTACTAAAGCATGATTCTTTTCCTCAATCCACATTCTAATCAAAAATCTTTTATCATTACCGCTTCCCGTCAAGACCACAACATTATCATCAATCCAGCTTCTAGTTAGACACAATATTATCTCTTTAATTCCAGCTTCTAGTTAGACATAATTCTCTTCACCAATCCTGCTCACACTTAGGCAGAAATCTGTTGATCATTCAAGCTTCCATTTTGAGTTTATTAAACGGCATTCTTTCCATCAATCCAGCCTAAGGCTAAACAATGTTTTTCACCAATCCAGCTTATTGTTAAATAAAGTATCGTTTCACCATTCCACACATAAAATATAAATGTTTGACTTAAAACGGGAATGACATGCATAATTCATTTTGTCTAGATGATTGTGATTCATTATTTTGGATCGTCGCTCTCCGAGTGCCTAAAATTGACTGACCAACGGAACCCTATGGCAACATGAAATTTTCTACAAACGTTCTTATGCGCATTTCTAGATAAATGGACCACTTTCATCAAATGAACCGCTTAAAATTCCGATATTTGGACATTCCTCGTTTAAAATTTACAAAGTTCGCCGAAATTCGATAGAATAATTACGCTAGCAGCCACCATTTTCATTCACCTGAAGGTCATGCCAGGTTTAATATGTAAATCAGACGAGTGTGCTTTATACACAATCAGAACGCTCATCAAATGTATGTAGGGCTTGTCAACTGCTGATTAGGCCCTATAATTTAGAGGTTTTCTTAGAAATAAGTCAGTGGTTCTCAACCCTTTAGCACCAAGGCAAATTTGAGAATATTTTAAAATTAGATGGCGCATCATTGAACGAAGATTGAACGAAAACTGATTTTGTGGTTCTACGTCTTTTAATCCCCCGTCAGTTGATCCCCGTCACTTGATCCCCGTCAAGAGATTCATTTAGGACGAATAGGCAGAGGATCAATTGACGTGGCGATCAATTGAATAGGGGATCAACTGACGGAGGATCAATTGATCCCCTAGTCAATTGATCCCCTCGGTTATGCTCATGTCTGCTTAATTCCTTAGAATCAACCAAGTTAGAAGTGATTGTCTTCTTTGAAATTCTAAACTGAAATATATTGCCTGAACGAGTGACATGAACCCTGGGCATTGCTTTGTTATTTTCCAAATCTGTGAAATCAATCTTTTGTTTACTAACGGTCTCAGCCACTAGTCTGTGACGCGGTCTAGAGATTCATTTAGGACGAATAGGCAGAGGATCAATTGACGTGGCGATCAATTGAATAGGGGATCAACTGATGGAGGATCAATTGACGGGGTATCAATTGACGCGATACCGATTTTTTATGTTTAGCAATTTTATGGTCGATGTTTTCAAATCTTGCTTTTGAGCATGATCCATCTCACTAAGATGGCTTAATTCAAAGCTATACATAATCTTCATAATAAATTAGAGTAGAGTAGACAGATAATTTTATTTTAGGCCTGACAGTGTAACTTGAACAGATTGAGATTATACATTTACAATTTTACATTTACACTATTAAACATAAACATCAGCTGTTTATCAACTGTTCGAGTTATCAGTGTTAAGAAGACTTTTGTAATTTGCAAGACCTGTTTAAACGTCAATCAATGTCAATGTGATATTTGAGTATTTTTAATTTATTTTATTAAAACTAATTTACATTACCGATAAAACAACTGATTTACATTAGTTAGAAAAATTTGATAAGATTTGAGCGCCTTTGGATAGGTATCTTGAAGGGCACTATATTAAGTATATATTTATGATTGATTGATAAAAACATTAATTTACATTACTGATGAAGATATTGATTTATGAATTAATTTAAATGAATATATGAGGCACGATGGTGACAAATGCAGACGGCAAGCGTATAGCGCGGCAGCTATAACCAAAACCGACCAATGGCGGATGTGTTAGGAACAATAGTTTGGGAAACCTGTTACGAAATTAGTCCAGCAATAAGCAAATAAATAAACATGAGCTAATAATAAGCTACACAAAATATTTATAATTTTAAATAAATATCTTGGTAATTTGATCACTAAATAATGCTATGCTATGCATTGCCGATGAATCTTGAAATTAAGAAATAATTCCATCCATTAGTTTAGCTTTAGCTTTAAGACCAGAGAGACATACATTTTGTTAGCAGCGACTACAGCTAAAGTGCTAAACTAAACGAAAGTTTAGATTAAAATTTTTAAAATTTTAGATCATTAGAAGAAATATTGACAACTGATCAACAGAACCATTTCCATTTTACATTACAATAGATGCATTATATTTCAGCTTCATTCGAATATGATTTTTATTGACTTTGAATTTTATTTTTTTATTAACGTCGCGGCACACCGCTTGAGAGCCACTGTCATAAGTGCATTTTTAATTACTTACCAACGGCTTTCTTGAATTGATTCAGTTCAATTTTGATCATCGTTGAAATGAATGTATGAATGGTTCCAAAGAGTTCTTCTTTCAGCTGATAAGTACACTGTAGTTGAAGTAAACATATTGCTTTGGTTGTAGTTGAATGAGATATAAAAAAGGCATTTTCTTAATTTTTCTTAATTATGGTATGCAACTGTGCATGCTGTTCACAATAAAATGAATTCGTATGAGAGCAGGGTTTCCCGAAGTGCGGCCCTCAAGCAGATCTAATGCGGCCCTCGGTCGAATGCTTGAATTTTGAAAAACAAAACAAACTTGTGTCCGATTTGACAAACGCATTTTAATTTTAATAACTTATTCGTGTTAGCAGCATTAAGGATTTTGGCAGTTCGATGGTTAAGCAATGCAAGGTGCAACACTAAAACGTTTTTCAATATCAGAAGCGAAATCGCTGAATTTCTGAATAAAAAAGACCGAAAATGAAACAGAAGGATAATGAACAAACTGCTTAACTCTTCTACAAAATGTTGGATGGCTGTACGATTTAGCGTTTTTAGTGGATATCTCTTCACTCTTGAACGAACTTTATCTGAAACTGCAATGGTGTGGAAAGTTTATTAGGCCTACTATATGTTAGTGGACATTGTATAATTGTCAGTAGGAAAGCTAACCTTACTGCAAAAACAACAGAAGGACGGAAATTTAGTTCATTTTCCGGCTTGTACAGAGACATAAAACACCTTCAATTACTGCCAAATATTTCGACATCATTGGCAGCCTGTTAGGCCTATCTGAATTTGCCGGACGTTTCTTTGACTTCAGATTTTACGAATAGTCATTTGCCATTTTGCAGAATCCGTTTACTTGTGAGCCAAGGATTGTGCCAATTGATTTGCAATTAGAACTGATCAACTTGCAGAAACGTTCAGAAGAGCGGACATCATTTCAGGCACTAAGCTTGATGGAATTTCATAAAAGCCAACCGATTTCGGCTTATCCGACTATCTGCAGACCTTGCAGAAACGACTCGCACACCCTATGAGTTTATCCGACTATTTGACAACATGCTTGCAACAACAAGCTTTGAACCTCGATTTGGTACTATATTTGTTGCGAAATCTCAATTTCCCAAATCGCAGGACGCTCATCTCATGAAGTAAATTTAACTTTTATACAATTTCTAAATTAAATTTTAAAAACATTCACTTTTAACTTTATTGCAAATTAATTGATAAATAATATTTTAGGTTAGAATAAAATTAGTAAATAAATAAAATAAATATTTAATGAGTTACGAAATTCTTATTCATTTTTTGTCTAAAATTCAAGCACTTCATTACTGTTTACTTAACTTTATTATTTGCATATAAGTAAGCCTTATAGGCTTTATATTTAAAAACTAAGTCTGAAAATGCTTGGCGACTTCGGCACTCGCATGGTATCCCTACGGCCCGCAGACTCACTGTGTCACTAAAGTGACCCTCGGTATTGAAAACTTTGGGGACCCCTGTATTAGAGCGAAATTACCCGTATTGAGCATTAGCATGCTGTTCTAAATAAAATGTTATCGTTGTGTAAATATTTATAAAACGCGAACCTAAAAAACCCGAATCTATCAATATCATCAGTCAACTGCTGTAAAGATTAGCCTAAGAAGAAAGCAAAGTGGCTGGGAATAAAATAGTGTGTAGACTATGTCAAAAATGCACCGTTTAGTCTGGAATTAATATTATACGCCTACAATGAGAAGGACATGGGACAATTCTGAGCGTGATTAATAGAAATTTAAATCTGCAATTGTTGCTGCAATTGTTATGGGTAGGGGCCGTTCACATATTATATAACGCATAAAATCTCCTTTTTTGGCCCACCCCTACCCCTATTAACCTATTTAGCTGTGACCCCTCACCCCTATATTATATAACAGATCTGCTACCTCCCCCTAACCCCCCAACCCTTCCCCACTCCAGGCTATATGTACATTAAAAGACATTAAAAGACATTAATCGACATAATTGTATTTAACAGTTTGAAACTTTTATAGCAATGCAATGTTAGTTAGCACTTCAATAGTAGTGATTCAGCTGATAATTGCCTTTGTTCATTTCAAGAACTGCAGTAAAAAATCATCATACGCCCAATTGGCTATGTAACAAAGCCATCTTAAAATTGTGTACTCTCTCGTGCCAATGATGATTAGACCGGATGTAGGGAGTTCCTCTGCATCTTGACTTCTTAAGAATCGGACTTTTAATGGCGCTAAATTCACTTGTATTAATTACAGTAGCTAATTGGGTAGTCGACGATTGTCACCATGCATGCCTACTAATACAGCATGATAATACATGGTAGTGACGTAAATCCCATCTAAAAACACCAGTTTAGTTTCCCTCCTGTTTTGCACAAGAAATGAGGATTACAGTATCTCACAGAATGGATTGGTTTAATATTGCACTATCAGGTAATTATCGATAGGTTCGATGTACGTCTCTACCTATTTAATAGCATATGATGTATACAGAGTGATACTACAACTACAATTTGGTATTTAAGCAAACATATAAACTATTTACACATATTATAGAAAATAAAATCAAACATCTTGATAATACCTACCGAAATAATTATTTCAAGTGAATTAAGTTAAATTTAAACCAGAATCAAAAAAATCACACAAAATGTAATTTAAGATCGTTTAAAGCTATGCACAGGAAATTGTTAAAATTGTAAACAAGAAATTGTTAAAGTGGATTTAAAAATACTAAGTAAGAACGTCAAATCAATTCGCCAGGTGGCATCTAATGGTGCTAGTTTTGATTCACAACGTATTGTGAACTTCGATTAAACAATGAAGGTCCGTGGTACAAGGAATTTCCAAATGGCAGGCAAACAGGCTAAGCAGCATAAGCTGATTTTTTTATATAACAAAACCTTAAACCTACCCCCCACCCTACACAATAAAACGCTAAAAAGCAGGAACCCGCCGACCTATCCTTTGAGCATTATATAATATGTGAACGGCCCTATAGGGCCGACAATATTTCGATTATTACCATTATTATCTGTGTAATCATAAACATTACAACTATCATAATTACTGCTGCTATTACTATATTATTACTGCTTTTGTCCTGGGGAACTGACATTTTTCCATGGACTAAAACATTAATTATCTAGCGCATCTGTCGGCAAGGCACTACACCGGGAGCAAGAAAACGACGAAGACCAAAGACACGATGGATAGACAATGTGGACAAATGGACCGGTAGACCACTTGACAACTTACTAAAGAAGACGATAGACAGGAAGAGATGGAGAAGACTTGTCCATGAAGCGACCAACCCTCGGATCGAGGATGGTTAAGACAAGACAAAGACAAGCATCTGTCGGTCGTGGGGTCAGCAAAGGAACCGGCAAAAGCGACGGAATATTATTATTGCAACTTTGGGTTGTACTGAGAGTATCTGGAATAAGAACGGCCCTTGTTTCTTCTATAGCCTGATTCAGACGTAAACTCAAAGTTCGCGATGAGCGAGAAGCCTCTTGAATTTATAAGGCCTAAGTTCTAAGTTATAGTGGGATGAAGTCGTGTGAGTCTGCTAATAGGACAGCGCCAGTGTATCAACTGCCGTTACGTCCCATACCAGGCTTCGGCTACCTTCCTATTTAAGTGAGTCGCCGTCCAATCGCTTTCCGTCTGAGCGCAAATTGCCTTGGGGCTCTTTTATCGACGATGAGTCAGATCGTTATGGGCCGCGTGGCACAATCGAGAAAAAATTAAAACCAAATTGTTTAAAGTTAACAAAACAAAGATGCCATCATGGGATGGAGCCGAACGAGCATTTCTATTATTAGCATTATTTAAATAAGCATTAGCAACATTGTTATTATTATTATTATTATCCTCATTATTATTATCATTGTCATCATCGTCATCGTCACAGTTATCATTAGCATCATCATTATCATAATAACATTATCATCATCATAACTTTTAATATTATTATCATCTGTTGAATTGCAAACCTCCTTCTCTTTCTAAGACCCTTGCCACTGTCGTCTGGTTGGTTCGTCGAAGACATCTGATAAAATCTGAATATTTAGACTTGTCAAAGAATCTCACAATCCGTAAAAGTTTGGCGTTCTTAGCTCTGTTTGAACGTTGTCGATGAATGAAGTTACTTTGTTCTTTCGTTATGCAGTTAACAGATTCCAACGAAGTAAATAATTCACCATTCGGTTGAATAGTTTGCAAGAGAAAATCTGTGTTGTTTTTAGTAATTGCAGATATTTTGTTGGTTTTTCCATAGAAATCTAAAATGCTATCACTAATATCTTGGATCCGGAGTTTAACGACCGCTTTTGACAACAGAGGCCGTTGCAGTCGACAAAAATTTGCTTGGCATATTGCAGCACTTATAACAATATCACTAATATCGGATGACAGCAAAGCTTTAATAGAGAACAACTTTCATCATCATCAAAACTTGTCAGAGGTAACTAGAAAATTGGATAAGACAGAAGTCATTGAGTTGGTTCATTTTGGAAAACAACATTCACACCAAGACAATACTATGCATCGCTTCAAGACACAAAATTCACTTTGTCAAATGTCTGGACTACTAACAACTATGCTGAATGCAAACACATAATCCGTTTGAATGCACGGTACATCGTAATATAGAAATTAAAACAAAATCTAATTGCACATTTATATTGCGTGCGCCTGATCACCTGGGACCAGTAACTCTTGATGACACTCCTTCCATTTGCTTTGTATCGTGCATAGGGATTCACGATTCCTTTTTGATGCTACTACTTCCATTTGGTGTTTATTGGCTGTAAGGACTTAACAATGATCCCTCGTCTGGTTGAATTATAATTGTTCGTTAACTGAGGAATGTTTTCTTTCATGATTTTCACATACATGTAGTTTTAGCAATTAAAGGCAGAGCTATCCTTGAGACGAACGGTTTAGAAGACACAAAATTCACTTTGTCAAATGTCTGGACTACTAACAAACTGCAACTTTTAGATGACGATAATGACACTCTGAGAATTATAAAGTCATATTAAAATATTAGTTTGTCAAAGTAGTCGCTTATGGGAGGGTCAAATAATGCTTGGAAGATATCTTACCTGTCAAGTAACGCCAGATTTCCTGTTTGAACCGGCGTCTGGTAATTCTTCGATTGAAGCAAACGTCGACTGATATCAGAGACCTGATAACATCTTCGTCTCTGTTTTGTAGGGGAATTCAATATCCAATGTAGATAGGACTTTTGTAAGATAACGTCCAATACCTCCATAGGAAGATCGTACAACTGAAGCGAAAACAGATGCATTATTATCAATGGAGGACAATAATAATAGTATATTATGATCAATTTTGACCCAGTATGGTATGAGAGTAACATATATTTCAATTAACATAATGGTTACAATGAAAGACTATAATAACAGATATCATGATTAGTATGTTATGCAGATATAAATGTCTAAATTCACAGTTCATGTACTCAACTGATTAAATGGCTTTTAAGCCACTGCCAATCAGAATGTGGCATTCACTGTGGCAAGATCTTCAGAGCATCGTTTAAATATTTCATAAATACATACATAATAATGTATATTTCTCTAGTCCGAACGATATCAAGGTATATGGGCCTACTCTAAATATGTGTTTTAAATGGTTTCGTAAAATAATTATTTATAATTATTATTTCTATATTTAACCTTGTCACTATTTATTTAGATATCAGAATAGGTCTACACAGACTTACCGTTGAACCATTTTTCTTATATTTTCCAAACAGCAACCTTTGTTGTTTAACTTCAAATAACAAGATTAAAGCAGTCGATTATAGAATCATAAAACAGCCAATTATAGAACTTGTTTAAATACAAGTGCTCATTGTGGCGTACGGGCGTGCCAGCTGCTCTAAAGGGGTCAGTTGAGCAGGTAAGGATGGCGCTTGGTGTGGCACAGTGGCCGATCGGTTAGTGCGGTCAGCCCGTAACGTTCAGTGTGTGCTGAGCTCACGGGTTCAAGCCTCGTCCGGGGCGTCAGTCACTGTGTAGGGACCTTGAGCAAGTCCTTCGCGCACCATTGCTCTGCAGTACAACTGCAATTGTGCCGTCGAGGCGTGTGTATGCACTTCTGAACAAAACATGTTGGAAGAGTGGCTGTATCAAATTTCGGTAATAAAAATAACCATAATAGTAAGGGACACTTGAAGGGAGTCGGTACCAAAGAAGCGAGGGACAGTAGGCAACGATGGCGATAAAGAAGAACAAGTGCGAATTTCAGGAGGTAGATCGGCATGGTGAGAATTTGAGATGTGTAGGCCTAATGGCTGGGACAAAAAAGAATAGGACATGAGGATGATCGGGTAGAGCGGATTGTCTGGATAGTGAAGATTTCGCGAAGATATTTGGGCTGGGAGTATTGAAGGGAGTTGTAGGTTATCGATTTGACTTTGAAATGGATGCGATTTAAGATTATAGTCAGTGAAGTATATGGCCTACATAACTATGCGTTGCTTTCTATCATTGATAAATATCATCTGAGCTTACCTATTTTTAGAACTGTAGGAAACCACGATTCATGTTTTTGTGTTGTGCGATTACTGTCGCTATCTGTGCGCCTATGCCTTCCTGTATAGGCGCCCATACTGCTCGTTCAGAGAAAATAACCGTGAGAAGGCATTATATGTTTGATGCTACGTGTCTATTAAACGCTGCTGTTTGATACAGGTATAACTAACATTAACCTTCTATGACGATCTCGACAAGTAAGAAACGGTTACGGATGTAAGTCGAATCGTGTTGCCTATTATAATATTATGACAAGGGTCCAGTTATATGGCGAATGTCAGTCCTCATGCTTGACCTAGTGAATGTGTGTCACAACCCTTGACATACATGTGTACTTGCCCTGCATACATCGAGCATCTTATCTTAGCCAGTGACGTCATGCGGTGCAGACTACAGAAGGCAATCAGTGTTTGTACGGCAAGCAGGGATCATCGAGTGGGAGCAGCGGTAGCAAGCGCTAGCAGCAGCGTCGGCGGTAGGGGCACGAATGTACACCTAGGGGCAAGCAGACGCAGGGCAGGCAGGCGCAGGGTAGGCAGGCGCAGATAGAAGGCGTACGCAGGGTTGTATCGGAAGAGCAGAGGCGGATGAAGACAGGTGGCGGACTCAGAGGCAGGAAAGAAACAGAGAATCGTTAGCAGGTAACAGACAACGGTACCAGAAGGCAAGTGAAGGGAAGATGGCAGCCAAAGCCGACAATCAATCAATGCAATTTATGTAGCGCCTCGTAGAGATGACTATTCAGAGGCGCTCCCGATCCAGGCCTGGTCAAGAAAGAATGTCTTAAAGCCCAACGGACGGTTTTCGTTTTCAGCGGAGAGAATTTCAGAGGGGGACGTCTCCTACCTGCCAATCATAATGGACCTTTACCAAGCATATCAATAATAATATGGGTCGCAACGATCAGATATACACGTACAGAAACAAACACACGTACCTACACACACACACATTGCTTTGCATATAATTAATATATTCATTGAAGTTGTTCTGCCTATACAAGTGCCCCTCTCTATTCACCTGTCTGTGTGTAATAATATGGTCTGTGGGGGCTAGATTGGTGTATTGAGCTTAGTATTCAAGCCGTGGAGGAGTATGGAGATAACAATGGGGTGGCTGTTTATACTGGACTACATCGACTGGTCAGCCTATAGGTTATGTGGTATCGAATCTCAGATGCCATGTACCCTGAATATGCAGCTAGTGCTCATGACACCATGCGAACATTTAGGAAACGACTTGTTGATAAATCTGTGAAAACTTGTAAAAACCCCACTATAAACAAACATATTGAACTAACTTTTCATACCGAGAGTGAAAAGCTTCAATTTGAACAGAAGTGTCAAGAAATTCGATTGGCATTGGGATGCTAAACTCTGAAAGAAGTCCTGGTAACAGCAGTAATGAACTTTGACACTTGTGCGCGCGTGTCAACAATTCCACAATCGGAGCAGCAACTAGGAACCCTTCTGCTGTGGATCAGTTGACAGAGCCACTTCAGCAAAAAGTGATCAAGTCAATCGACCGACATCCACGGCTTTGGAAGCCATTCATGAAAACTTTGTTGGGCAATGTTCGAGCATTGTTGCATTCATCGATGCCGTATCGAGGCATTTCTGCATGTGCATGATGCCACTATCCGTGCAATCAATGAAGCGTAGTGGACATGTGTTGTCTGTGAATATGCAGTGCATCAAAAAACACTCCCTGAGATGATGCTCGTCCTCAACAATTGACCCTGAAGAGAAGGAACATGATGTAAAACAATTGGAAAATGTTGAGCTATCTGGCTTCTGGCATTACGCCGATACAGTACGAACGATTTTGTGATTTCAGCCGTTTCGGATTATTGTCAACACGGTTCCGTTGTAGAAATTTGATCATATTCAGTGCTATTTGCGAAAACCTACGAATGCAATCTGTATATGGCGCGAGGGCTGAAGACTGAAGAGTCATCTTTGATTGCTGATGGCACGATATCGATAATGACGGAAGCACGCCACCATTGTAGTACCAATAGCTAGCACACTGACCATGTTGCTATCGGGCTAAGGACGCACAAAGTCATCGACATCCAACACATCGCTCGTGATGACGACAACTGTACGCAGCGTCACGAAGCGATAGGCTTCGATCGCATGTACAGCAGTCTGGGCCTAAGGAACATCAAGGTCGCCTTTCACGTACATGATCGCAACATGACTATAAATAAGCGCCTGTGTGAAAGGAAACAAGCCAGGAATTCGAACAATTGCTGGCACTGCACCCGTCCGATATCAGCTGGTCTAAAAAAATCGGTCAAGGGGCCCAAAAAACATTGGTAGGACAAGTCATCCAGAGGGTTTGGATAAAATGCGGAAGTGCGGAATGCGGATGACCTACCGGGCAAAGTGCGGATATTTGTGTGGATGATAATCCACACTTTACCCGTTGCCGCGTTGCCTTTCATGGGTGTACACAGTACACACCAATACGTCGAATTAGCTTGGGTTTATTTTGCGTTGCTCAATAACGACGTTCTTTAGTCAATATTAAAATATAGACACGATGAAATCGTAATGTTTATTACCTCCGATTTAGTTAATACTAGTCCAGGCTTCCACAGTTGTGCTCCGTTGACCAGTGTGGCGCCGGTGGACGTGAAAGTCTGGGGTGTACACGAAAACATCACGAAAGCTTTTCTTCAACATAACTCAGACAATACGCATTCAAACACACCTATTTTCGAAATTCTAAGATAATTATTTACGAATTTTGAAAATCCGTACAAACTTAATGTCAAATAACCGACGTCATATTTACGCAAATTACGGCCACTTGAGAATATCTACACGCTTTTGTAGCGCAATCGTTTTTCACGTCATACGCCACTATATATATATATATATATATATATATATATATATATATATATATATATATATATATATATATATATATGACTGTGATGCAGTGGAACTGGAGAGGGGTGACAGGCTCATGACAATATAAATAAATATACTCATACGTCACTATATATATATATATATATATATATAGTCATACGCCCCTATATATGTTATATATATATACGCCACTATATATACATATATATATAGTGGCGTATGACTATACTCTGTACTCGCTGCGAGACGGAGAACCAGATAGATAGATAAGCAAATTGTGCCAATCATATAAGCCAAACCATATAAAGAAGCAAGTCAGTTCTTACGTTCTCCCGTATCACCTGTGATTGTAGAAAGTAGGCGTCGAAACCCTGACTTTGAAATTTACAGACCCAAACTCAGCGACGAGAGTTCTTTCTAAAGAATGTTTCAAAATTGCATGGTCCTAGCTTGAGATTCGCAAGAAAGGATTACCCAAGCCAAGATACGATTTTGAGCGCGAATTAATATTTGGCACAGTCGCATATAGACCCAGTGGCGTAACCATGCCCGGGCAATTACGGGCAGTGCCCGGACTGCAGTTTGTAGGCCGAGATCTGAAATCATACGTGACGAAGCCTCTTCCGACTATATCGTATAGGAGTGTTGAAATACCTTATCTAGGAGCATGTAACGCAACCACTCTTCCCTGCCTTTCGCTGTCTCGCCCTCCCTCTGAGCGTCTTCCATTTCCTCTCCTGCATCCTTCTTCATCTGATTCATTAAATGTATCCATATATCCGGTTCTCCAGTAAGCCTATATATGTATGCGCTACCTTCATGATCGACAGCATTTAAAGTTGCCTCGGGTGAGGCCCGACCCAGTACACTTGCGCGAAGGGTAATTTGTCGATTATTTTGACAGCCATGGAGGCATGGACCCTGTGGTATCGGTCGCACAGAGGGCTCTTTCATGTACGTCCACTAAAACCTGTTTCTCGCCCCACAACAACTTGACCACGTATAGGGCAATGTTTAATATAATGTGCATGACATTATATATGTGTGTATGCGTGTAACACTCGAGTATATAGTTATTATGCCAACTGAAAAGAATTGCACTTCGGATTAACACTTCACAACTAATCTGTAGGAGGAAGTTGCTTTCGAATATTGACGTATATGTGGAGATTCAAAAAATACGGCGCGTTCAAAATGCTGATGAGCTTACTACAAATAAGTACGACGCTTCCCGTATCAACGGCGCCTCTTTAGCGATCTTTCTCGTGCTATGAAGCGCTTAAGAAGTTATTTGCGCAGCACCATGAGGCACGAACGCATCGCGTCTCTAGCCTTAATTTCCATAGCGCGAGATTTGCTGCAGATTGATAGTTCGACAGTATTGTTGACAAATTTAAACACAGTAGTGATCGGACACGGCGCATGCTGCTTTCACTTAAACTTAAAGTAAGAACTATCAAATTCACTTTTATCTTATGATTCTCATCATTGTTTCATTCAAGAACATAAAACAGCCAATATTAAATTGTTTTAATCGATTTGTGATTTATATAAATGGATAATTAGTTGCAGGCTGCAGCTGCAACTTCTATCTCTCCAAAACTGGCATTTTCTAAGTTTATTTCGTTAGTCGCCGGATGTTTCCTCTTGGCGCTTTTTATGACCTACGTTTTTCAACTATCTTAACTGGCTGTAGATTGACTATTGTTTGCGTATTGTTAACTTTATGATCCAGCAATGTGAATATTATTTATGCGGTAGCAAAATTTTGACAGCTATAGTCAGTGAATTGGTATGATAAGAGTTGCTAACTTGCCTCTTTCGAAATAATAAATATGATATCTACCAATTTCTATTTTGAATTATCATTATCGTGATTAATTTAGAGTTGCGCAGCTGCGCAGATTTCATTTTGACTCTGGTTACGCCACTGTATAGGCCTACATACATGTAACTGTATCCAGAAGAGCCCAGTCTTAGCAAATGTGCAGTCGGCTCTGCCTGCCTGTCTGCCTGCCGCTCGATCCTTAGCTTTGTATTCCCCACTCTCGTCATCTGATTATGACTCGTATTGGTCGGTCTCCATGCCCACCTGCCTATCTGGCTCTGTGTTTGGTAGCCTGCCTGCCTGCCTGTCTGTTTTTCTGTCTGCTTCCCTGTTTGTTTGCTTGTCTGTCTGTCTACCTGTCTGGTGTGTGTTTGTTAGACTGTCTCACAGAGTTTTTCTTCGTCCTTGTGTTGTCAATAGCCTTTCAATTGTCTACAAGATGCATTATTATTGTTGTGCTACAGAACTGCCACTATTCACTTGTGCAGTTGAATAGTTATGCTCGTAATCGTAATAGGAGGCTTCATGTGTAATGAAGCACTTGTATAACACGCGCAGGGCCTTATTCACAGGTTGTCTCTAAGCATAATTTTAATATGGAGTTCAGAGTAGGTCTACCGCCAAATTTGAGGCTAGGCTGAACAAGCAGTCAGAAGTTCATCCACCACGGGTCTCATCAAGTCGAGCGAAAGGTTAAAAGGCCGCGAAGAACGGCCGAGTATACGATGAGTCACAGTATCGAGTTTCTTAAATTCTTAAATGCGTGGACAATTCCACCACTGGTGAGGTTTGAACAAAGCACCAGTCGATAGGTGGAAATGTCCACCAAATATCGCAGATGGAGAGGGGCTTCCACCAACTCGTGGAAGATTCCATGACTTCTCCATCTTTATCTCTAACAGTGTACGCAGAAAAACACTGTATAAGTCCCAGAAGTGCAGCCGGTGTGGCCAGCCGCATCGTTTTGAAGCACGCACGAATATGGATAAGCCAAAATGTGCCTACTGCGGGGCCCACACAGCTCTGCATTCAGGGACAGACCAAAATACATAGTAACTCAAAAAGCTATCCAGATCCGATCAATTGAGGGCGTCTGGCACGCCTCGGTCCTGAGGCGAGCATCGAAGAAGAGCATCGGAATACTAAGTGCAGCCGAGGAGGCGAAAAAAGGAACTAATGCAACGGTGCTATCGCCTCCAGCCATGGTACCAGTGACCCTCCCAACGATAACAGTAGAGTCTGAGGACACCGGGAACTTAAAAGAGGATTTCCTTAAAAATACATGAAGGGCGGTCAAGAACCCCACCGAGAACCAGCCGCAGACGGAGGCCGAGAAGGCTCTCGACATCCGGTTGGGCAGTTCATGGTGGCGCTTCTAATCGCAGTAGAGAAGGGCGAGTTTAAACGCAACCTCACTGAAACAATACGGCAGGATGCGCCCTTCTCTTCAATCGATGGGTTGTTTTCGGCCGTTCAAAAGCGCGCAACTGAGAAAATAGGTTTTAAACCGACATATTTGCATGCTTATAAATGCATTCGGTCAATAGTGGCGCTGACTGTGATGCAGTGGAACTGCAGAGGCGTGACAGGCTCACAAACGTGAACTTACACGCTTTCTGCAGGAAATAGCTGTCACACCAGACACAGTATGTGTGGAAAAAACGCTATTAAAAGCGAGTAAGAACATCAAAATTGCTGGCTATACAACATGTAGGCAGGACCGACCCCTTCCTCGTAGGGCAGGCGAACCAGCCCTATTACTGAGAGAAGGTATCAGCCACACATTACTGTGTCTGGATGAGTCAGACGACATTGAAAGACAGGGAATTTAGATCTGTAGGGAAAACAGTAAATTGACAATTATTAATATATTGTTATGATGCTACTTTGACGCTCGTGGTAGACTAGTGAATTCTTTAAGAATAAAGAAAATATTTATTGATAAACTAGTATACAACCTGAATATGCATGAAGAGAATGGTGAAGCGAACAGAACAAGCGATAATAGCGACTTAGTTGGCCGTATTTGGCTCGAAACAAAGAGCTAAGGTTGTCTTTAAGCACAGCATTAGCTAAACGTCTTAAATGTACAACTTGAGACTTTGACAGTTCTTACTTAGCTAAAATAAGACGACGTAGCAATGAGCTACCAAAACAGTCGTCTAACCTCACATGAGGATTCTGAACAAAACTTCACGACGCACCTAGCACAGTCTACTTATAGCCTAGCGAACACATACGGGTATCTAGACACACCTAGGCCCCTCCTAGTATTAAGCCACACGTCCGACACGCGCTTGCGATAGCCGCTAATATAAACAAGCGTCACGACCTTTAGCCAAAAGTACACGGGATATAAACATAGGCAGCTTAGTCCATTCTAGATCGAATACACGACGACTGCACTGTCTCCTAACAATATATATTCCACCAAGGCCTTCAGTTACTAAGGCGGGTCGCGGACAAAACCCCCTCTGAGAAAAACCCCCTTACAAAAACCCACCCTGACATAATCCCTCTGACGAAACCCCGCTCCCTATCTGGACGCCTCTGAGTTAGACTAATAGTCGCCCTGAGTGTCACTTGTAATGTTGTGCTGACCTTGATAGTAGTGTCAGTTATTATGGTATGGCTTATAATTGCATAAGCTAGTTAGGGCAAGAAGGGGGTGGTTGTCGGGGGGGGGGGGGTTAATGTACTGCCTAAAACCGAAGGATTATGTCAGAGGGATTTATGTCAGAGGGGTTTTGTCTGAGGGTTGTGTCAGAGGGGTTTTCTTCTACACCCACTAAGGCACACCTAGACTGTCTGTTCCATGATCGCATAAACGTTATTGTGGGTGACCCAAACGCTCACAGTAAGTAGAAGCTGGCGTGATTGGAAAACAGACGGCCGAGATGAGGCATTGGAGGAGGTCATCCAGAATAGATAGAGACTTTGTGGTCATGATTACTGGACAATCAACTCTATGTTCTAGGCCACATCTGAAAAGCAATTATGTAATTTACCTTGCTATGACAACAAAGGACATGGCTCTACAATGCAGTACTAAACACCACAGGGCAACGATAACAGCATTGCAGCGGCATGGCTGCGTTATGGCAATTTCGATAGCGCTTTAGAAATTGTCCGCTTAAGAATTAAACTAAGTGGCAGACGTTGAACACACTGCTGGGATGCATGGATGGAGCCTACGCAAAGCCGATTGGAGATTGTTC
Source organism: Bimastos eiseni (assembly GCA_959347315.1). Classification (NCBI taxonomy): domain Eukaryota; kingdom Metazoa; phylum Annelida; class Clitellata; order Crassiclitellata; family Lumbricidae; genus Bimastos; species Bimastos eiseni. The sequence continues at coordinate 22,851,792 of OY365820.1, forward strand.
AAATATTTTATTAATAGGCTGAAGATCCATGATGGGCTAATAATAACCGATGATCGTGACACAATTTTTCAAAATTTCATGGAATAGTTGCGAGAGACCGTCTTTTCAGCCATGCCTGAGATGAGGAAAAAGAGTCGGATGAGCATGAAGAAGAAAAAGAAGCCTCTTCCGTTCTGGAATGAGGGTTGTTTTCAAGCAATTTACAACCGTAACAAACTCAGAAATAAGGCGGTGAGATCGAAAGACTTATCCGATCAATGTAAATGTGTGGAAGAAATGCTAAATGCTAAAACTGGCTGAAGGACACGGCTAAGCAACACTGGGAATACTTGTTTGCCACCCTATACAGCCAGTCCAAACTCTGACCTGTATGAGGTATGGCGCGATGGATGACCGGTGGACCGGCGCAGAGGATCATGCCTACACTTGTTGCAAACGGTGGATAGGCGATCTCGTGTTTTGGCCCATTGCAAAAGACGTGAATGTTTTGAGGCTCAACTTGTTTGTCCACTACTAAGTAAATTTCAAAAGTGTTTAAGCCAACTTTCAAACTTCCGTTTAAACACGATTCCCGCTTCAAATTCATTCGCATTCTTATCATCAAACCAGTTTTTTTGCTAAGAAAATAATTCTTCCTTCCATCCTTCTTATACATCAGCAATCAATTAAACTTTTTTTCTTTCGCATGCATTGCCGCGAGTAATAACCTTTTGATCGAGAACCAGTTGTCCGTAAACCAATTGTCGTGGATCCGGCTTTTATGTAGAGAAGAATTAGTTTGGGTTCTATGGCTTCGATTTGAGCAATTATTATTTTATCCATTCAACTTTAATCTACGGTACTGGGACTTTTCGTCTGAAATATTTTATCCGGGCCATTTGGTCCGGGGACATCTTATCCGGGTGCTTTTTGTCCAGGGACATTTTGTCCTAAAACTTTTTGTCCAGGGAATTTTTTGTCCGGGACGTTATGTCCGGGACATTTTGTACGGGGACATTTTGTGCGGCCACGCTTCAGGACGAGTGCGGCGAGACGCCGCTGCACATGCGCTGGCCAAGCAGCAGTCTGAAAGAAGGTGTCATAATCAAAAGCAAGGCAGACCATGTGGCGATGGAGGTATTGGACGACTGGACCCTGCGCACGGACACGTCGAACGCGCTCGGAGACGGAGAACTGTTGTTTCAACGAAAGCAGGAGTTCTTCGAATCCGTGTTTCAAGAGAGTTCCAGACATTGAAAAGCAAGAGCACCGAAATAGACCAGTCATTAACAAAAGCAATTGACAAGAAACCGTATCGCCGGAACTTCAGAAGCTATTAGCTCTCGAACTAATAGCCGAATATAAAAAAACCACACCTGCATATACACTGACAGGTCTAAAACCGGCTGCAGCAGCAGTTGTCATCCCGGAGGTCCGATATCGGAAGGTGATGCAACTGGCGGACTTATCCAGCGTATATGCAACGGAATTTACGGCGATACGGGATGCGCTTGAATGTATGTATGTATATAAACATTTATATAGCGCCCTACAAGAGCCTCACGAGGGTGCTTACGGAAGCTGCCTAACAGTTCTGAAATAAAAGCGTCTTCAGTAGTCCAGAACATGTCTCCTGTGCCACACACTGTGGGAGACTCCGAATTGGTAACGGCAAGGAGTTCCAACGTAACGGTCCAACGCACGAAAAGGCGCGGCCTGCCCGTATGGCGGTACGAGAGCGCGGAACCACCAGATCCCCACAAGACGCAGAACGCAGGGACTGACGCCCCGACTGGCTGGCAACTGGAATACCCAGGTCGCACACAGTCGGTGATCACACGCAAAGCGCCACACCTTGATCAGTGGATCGCCACAAATCAAAATATTGTCAGGAACAAATTCGAAGTTATCATAGACTCACTCACGCCTGAACAGACCCATACTAAATCATTTGCTGTATACATACATGTAGGATGAGGAAGCACACTGATGGGAACTGTGAAGAGTGCGGTGACCCTGACACGACCAAACACGTTCTCCTAGGCTGTCGCAGAAAGAAATCAGCCAAGCAATGCGCAGGAAATGCGAAATGGCCACAAAAGAGCCTTTTGGCCACAAAAGAGCCTTTTGGCCACAAAAGCGCCAATAAGGGGGGGAGAGAAGTTATATGTTCGGGAGGAAAAAGTGACCCACTGAAGCGAAAAACTTTTTGTTCTGGAACTGTAACCCATACGTGTCGCACGCAAATCGCCAACTGAGGCAAAATGTTAGAAACAAAACAAAACAATACACCAACTTAAAAACAGTAATGGCCAAAAGGTCACTGTCGGTAAACGCCTTTCTAAAAAGTGCAGTGGTTAGAGCCTAGGCCTAACGTAATCGTATTGACTCCAAACAACTAAAGCGTTTCTTTAAAACTGAGAGAAGCGTCGGGTCACAAGGGATATTCAGAAATATCGTTTACAGTTCAGACCAATTGAGACACGTATTCCTTAGGACTGCATTTTCGTTGATCCTAGTAGAGTACAGCAAATGGGCGAGTTCCTAACTATTCATCACCTTATGATTTGCTATTTGCCGTGCTAAAAATAGACTTACGCAGGACTTTATTCAGGAACTTACGAATAAAGTTACTTATTTTGACATTATATTCAGAGTAGGTCTAATCTAGTCAAGATAATGTAATGTCAAGTTTGAGATAGGGATCCGGATATTCTAATTTGCACCAAAGTTTACCTGGTGAATGGTGATCCTAACACCTAAAATATTAAAAGGCGAACATACTCGAAGACACAATGCCTCGAAATATTTTTGCAAATCACGATGCCAGTCGTCTCTAATCTGTGCTCGCATCCAGGACAACTGTAGTTCCTATCAACAACAGCAGATTCGTAAGTGACTTTTATCTCACTTGATAGCCTTGTGTTATCTTCTTAGCGTTAGATGACGACAGTGATGGACAGAAATTTAATTGAATAATTGAAATTACTTAATTTGAATTACAATTTTTATTAATATTATTATTATTATTATTAGTTAAACTACAGCTGCACAAAAGAGCCTCTGAAGGTAACTGCGTTGAAGCGCTGGGTGCAAACTGACAATCGTTGGAACAAGTAGCTTGTCTCTCTAGGGTCTCTGGTGACATGTGTCAGAAGGCGGCCCAAGTCTTTGATGAAGTCTATTCCTTCGTTGTTGACTGGGCCCATGGTCTCAAAGGCCAATGGAATGAAGAGATAGCTGACAGCGAGCTGGCTGTACTTGATGGTCTTCCTGGTGGTAACCACCTCCGCTGCAGCCTCCACCGAAGAAGACGTCGCTTGGAGATATGATGGAGCCACGGTGTCAATCATTGTCGCATCCCATATCAGGTTCCGTCCTCTTCGCCAAGGGATCAGCGTCAGACCATCAGGGCGTTTTCCGTCCGTTCTGGAGAGTCCCGGGGTTTCCTTAATGTTTGGGAAACCAGCGCGTGTGAGGCTAGGGCTGATTATGTCGTTTAATGCTGCGTGTCTGGCGAACCGCCCTGGCCCAAGACCACAAGAAAGCCCGTGTGCTCCTTCAGCATTGCCTCGTGACCCGAATGGGCATACGTGTGGCTCACAAATGCGTGTCCCCAGACGGAGACCCACCGCAATTCTGACAGCTTCGTCGTCTGGCCGAAGTCCACATGAAGTGATTGGTAGGGCAAAGAGCCAGTCTCCGGCATGCGGTGCTGCGGCTGCCTTGAGTCGCGCCTGATGGTATGGGTCGGTTTGGGCAGTGCTCAGCTCGGCAGCTGCCTTCTGCATTAGCGGCTTGTCCCAGTTTGATTGCTTGTGAGCTGCATCATTGTCCGGACGCATCATTTGGCTCTCGGTGCACCACAGATGTTCCATCTTCTCAAGCAGTCCGTCGACGTCGGACCAGGTGCTGCCTAACATGGAGGACTGCAGTGGTCGGATGCTCGCAGCGGAAGCCAAAAAGGCAGGAAGCGCCAGCGAGGTCACTCGACGAATTCCTAATTTTCCCATCTTTACTGGTAATGATGCTTGAAGCCATTGGTCGTTCGATAGGGTGATGTTGAGAACTGCCTCTAAACCGCTTCGAAGAAGGTCGTCGAATTTGTGTAGCAAAGAGTGACCCGTGCATGAGCTGCATCTTAATGTATATATCAGTTTCTGGGAACTGAGTGAATATCTGAGGAGCAAAAGAGCGTCGTGTTTGGCTACAGACTCTAGTCTGGTAACTGCTAAGGCCAGTTCCTTGCATCTGCCCTGCAGACATGTCGTCAAGGCCTCGCTGGTGGACAATGGCGCGCCCAGCAAACAGGCTGTTTCCGGAGAAATTGACATATAGTGCTTGAAGACATGGTCAAAACTAGTGTGTCTTGGCGATGGATGAGCTCGCATTTGTCTTGGTTGAGTCGAAGCCCTAGTTCCTCTCCTCGCAGTTCCAGCATTCTCACATCTTCCGCCAACGTCGCTTCCTCTCCTCCTAGGGTTAGATCATCCATGTAGCTCAGTACCAATGGTGACGACATCTCCTGTAAGATTGGCTGCAATGGAAGGCAAAAGAGCAAAGGGCCAAGCGGGTCTCCCTGTTGAGGTCCAACCTGTGACGAAATGGTATGCTGACCAAACCGAAGCTCTGAGGGTTCCGCGTATGCTTGGTGACAGAATGGAGCCAGTTCCGGCAGGACCTCATCTATCGAAGACAGCATTCTGTCTCTGTAGAGACTGTTGAAGGCATTCTTGAAGGCTAGCTTCACAAGGATTGACCCTGTCGGCAATGCTTCCAGGAAGCGCCTCGCAGCATGGACCGCTGCTTCTCCTCCCCCCGGAATGCCAACACCAACCTGTCTCGGTGCGAGGTATGCCGTTGCCTTTGGAACCGCGAAGGTGCACGCACATTTGGAAACGAGCCTGCGCCAGTAATAGCCGATTACAATCGGGCGTAGGCCTCCGGAATCCTTGCAAAGTGCCATTAGAGTGCCTCCAAAGAGTATCGGTCTAATCTGTTCAGGGCATTCGCCTGTCAGAAGGAGATTGACTAGTCCGGTGACGGATGAGATCACTTCCGATCCAATTTCTGCGCAATTCACCAGGTCCACCAGATGCTGTGGTCGAAGACCATCTGGCCCCCTGAAGAACCTAACGGGAAGGAGCGGATCCATGCGAGGACCTGCCTTTCTGTGGCTTGGAAGGGTGTCACTTTAAGTTTTTCTGTACTAATTGGGCGGTCGGGCTGATTCTGAGGATGTTTTGAGCGTAGTTCCTCCAAGGTTACAGAGTCTGCATTGGCAGGCCTGTCGGTCGAGGTTAGGATTCTGACTGCGGCTCTGATATTGCCATCCTCTAATTTGGAAGCAACTGCTGCGGCCAACGCATGGACTTCGCCTGCTCTAGATCTTACACTGTGGTTGTTGGTTTTTGGGATATCGGAGAAGATTTCGTCCCTCTTAAGCTGCCAAGACGTGTGAAAGTCTTCCACCCGCTTCTTAATCGTTGTTGATAGATTGTGGCGTTTACCTCCTCTTCTTGGTTGTTCTAAAATGGTCGCACCAAAAGTCAAAAGCATCTGCCATGTGGTCTGATTTCCGACGTAGTTCAGTATTTTGTTGATGATGGTAGTGAGAAGTCATCCGGTTTGTAGTCTGGCGGCTTTGGGAATGCGTTTCAACAAACTATTAGGTAGGGATGGGTGGGAAATTCTGCCGACTTGAAGAGCGATGATGTTCTCCGATAGACCGTCCGTCCGAGTGTATGATGTGATCGGTTGGTCAGTGTCCGGCGTACAGAAGTTACTGTAGTCCACGCCTTGGTTGTCAGAGTGACCGCAGTTTGTCGTTAGAGGGGGCCCGGACATGGTTGTTTTCGTGGGCCGTGTAGATGGACCTTTCCATCTCTGTTATGTAACTGTCTCTCAACCCTACACACGCTGCATACACCTTTTGCCTTTTGTGAGGGTCGTAGTGATATTGTGGTATCCATTCGGGAACAGAATCATTCAGTTTTTATATTCATCCAGAAATAATTGTTTGAAAATAAACGGTAGGCTGAGATAAATGTTAAGCATTGCGTGCAAATCTCAAAATACAGAACGTTGCTATGACGACGACGTTGGCCATTTAAATGCAAAATGGTGCAGTTTAAATGGAAGCGTGAACGCTGATAAAACAACAGAATTTAAAAACCAAACTGACTTTGATCCTGGATGATTGGGTTCTGAATGATGAACTCTTCGGTGTGACAAGATGTTGATTGGTCTAATAATCCATAAATCAATTTGTAACGACGGCGTATGGCGGAGAATTCATACAAATAGCGCCAGGCGTTAAACAATCGACCAACAACGTCCAATATTATTATTATTATTATTTACAATTACAATTGTTATTGTCAATTTGTATTTTGTTGCTCATAATCAATGTTATTTGTAATTTGTAATTCAATTACATTTTCCTCTCTGATTTGTAATTTAAATTACATTATGATAAAAAGCTATTTTTCGTCACTTGATAAATGAAAAATCGATATTGCAATAATTATTAATATAGAAAAATTGTCTTACTTTGATATTTCTGGTATTATAATTACTTATTTTGTAAATTTTTTGAGCGGGCCTCGGCTGGAAGCACCTTGGATATGCTTGAGACTATTCCGATAATTTTAGCAATTTTACCGATATTGCAGATATGTGATCAGACCACGAAAAATGCTGAGCTATAAAGATTCCTAAACATTTTAGAAAGAAACCTGGGCAATGGGCAATCCGAATCATTGATTTCTAGAATTGGCGAATGCGCTGGTGGAGGCTTTCTGTAAGATCTGAACATCATAAAGTTGATTTTTGTCTAACTTAAGGGTTGATCTATTGGCTCCAAACCATTTTGCTATGTTATCTAGTTCGATGTTTATCTGGCTAATCAGGCTTTCAAGGTAAGGAATGGGAATTAAATAAATTAGTATCATTAGCAAAAAGTATAAAAAATAAAGCAAGAGCGACATTAGGAAGGTCATTAATGTGACGTTTGAATTATAATGGACCCATGATAGAACCTTGGGGAACCCCATAGTTTATGGCCATAATCCAGGAGGTTAAAAATGTGTTATTACAGCGCTCTAGCTGTTGTCTATGAAACAAGTAACTTCTAAACTAATTTAGTTGCGTGCCTTGTATCCTGTTTATGAATAATTTCTTAAGGAGAATATCAGGATTTATAGTGTTTAAGGCTTTAGCTAAGTTCAGGAAGATTCCAATCGAATATTCGTTATGGCAGCTGATATTTTATCCTGCGTGTTAAGTAGTTAGAAGTATTATGATGAAGTAGAAGCTATATTGATTTTGAAAGTATATTTATCTAGAAGCCGGATCAATGAAAAAATGCTGGTTATCTGGAAGCTGGATTAATGGAAAAAAATTGTGCTTACATGGAAGCTTGATTGATAAAAAGATTTCTGCAAAAGTGGAAGTTTGAATGATGACAAGAGTGCCGTTTAAATGGAAACAGGAACTATGAAAAGAATTCTGTTAGGCACAAGCTGGACCGATGAAAAGCTTTTTATTTAGCTAGAAGCAGGGCTTAAAGTGTGCCTGGACGGTCATGGACGGCGTCCAGGCACTTATTTTCGAGGCTGGACGCCGTTCTGCCTCATACTTGGCCAGCAGAGCCTGGACGTCATCCATGAGCGTCCATTCAACAGTGCAATTCCTCTATATGCGTACGATATTATCAACAAGAAAAAAAGGAGAAAAAAATTTCGCACAACCTTTCTTTTCCCAACTTTCAAAACGATGCCGGCCCCACTGACCCCTTGTCGACAATTTCACACAGGATAGCAATTCTCTACACGCCTGCGCTTTAAATTACAACAAATATTTCACTAACAAATTGTTGACGATTATATAATGGTTGATGGACAAAAGGCCTAACGAATGATAAAAAATTCTATTTTTGCCCATTGTATTTGATTAAATAGAAGTTGGATTGATAAAAATAATGTCTGCAAATCCAGCTTCTGGTTCAGCAAGAACCATTTGTGTCAATTACGCTTCTATTTAGGCAAATATTCTTTTCAGTGATCCAACTTTCATTTCAGTAGGCATTATGTTTATCTAAATAGCATCTGTTTTGGAAGAATTTCGTTCACCCATCCAACTTCTATTCCAGCATCATTGATATCACCAATCCAGCTTCTATTTTAATGAACACAGTGGACCATAGTGCACGAACCAATAATTATGATTCTGATAGTCTTTCATCGTGAGGAATGCATAAGATTGTAATCATTGCAGGCTACTTAATTTTTCCATTTTTCTTCGTTCTACTATTATAATTTGAAATATTGTCCAAAATTGCGTCACGTCGTTTATGGACGGCTCCCAAGCCTCCAGGCACTTCTTTTTTAACACTTTAAGCACTGGCTAGAAGCTGGATTAATGAAAGGAATTCTGTCTGACAGTGAACTCATCATTTATAAATCAGTTTGCCATCTTTACGACCAACCGAGAATATTATCTCCTCAGAGATGCAATTTATCTTTCTTCAACGCTAACCTTTTCTGTGACTGCAGGTTATTTAAAACTCTATGAGAGCGAATTTCAACCACTCAGGCGCAGAAGGAATGATGCACTTATGCAATGAGTGATGCACAAAGCCCATGTTGTTTGTCCAAATATAGACGTTTTTGCCGCAAAAACTGAGGATTTGGGGATTGGCATCTATCATCACATTTCCAGCTAAATCCGTAACTCTCGTGTGTCGAAGGCTCCCTTGAAAAGTTAACGTTTTCATTCAGGAAAGCAAAAACCGAGGACACTGATCAAAGTCATTGTATCAAATATAAAGACACCCAGAAATACATACATTTACACGAGGAAATGGATAAACACCTGAATTATTCAAGTTGTAACATAGATAAGTGGGAAAAAGCACCATTTTAACCAACAGTAAGTAGAACAGCTAGATGCTGCAAGAATTTATAAGGCTCGATCCGAAAGCAATGCAACGTTTGCGTAAAAATAGATCAAATAATGTATTCTGTTTTATGCAACTGCTCTACTGTTCGCCTGTTGACCGTGCTAGTGTCAGTACTGGATAAAAGAAGAAGAATGAAGAAGTGGATCTTTGCTATCACATATTGTCGTTAAACTGAAACTACCACCGGCCTAGTGCGCAATATGATAACTTTATGCACCGTCGAATGATAAAAAAATTTACAATAAGAAAATAAAATTGAATCATAGACTAAGGTTCAAAAAGTTTATGCTTATTGTAGGTTCTATCGAGTCTAATATTTAAACTCTGTGTAGCTTTGACTTAGTCTAACGGAACACAAATCATTGAAATCCATCGCCATTAGGTTCATTATTTTGCTCTTATTTGGAGATGAGTTACAAGGATATACGTGGATCTGTGTGTGAGAATGCATTTTAAATCAATCATAATGGATGGGTTGACGAACGAATGAATGGATGCATGAATTGACGGAGCGATGAATGGATGGATGGTTTTCAACGCTAGATGGCCGGCTAGAGCGTACGTAGTTTAGCACAGCCGCACCTAAAAATTGATTAAATCGGATTCTACTGGATTAAAAAAAAGTGAAATTGATTTGCCAGCGACGATTTGTTGAGCTATTCGATACGTGTCTGACATAATCGTAAAATGTCGAAAAGAGGCTTTAGAACCGAGGATTTACTCGAGGCCATACAGGATGAGAGAGTTGTTGACGCCCATTTTGCGCAACTAAGAACAAAGATAACCCCGCTTGTTGAGGGTATTGTCGAAAGTATGGTGAAAAAAATCGGTGCGGCTATTACAGCGGACATAGGAAGCATTGTCAAGGAAATTACCGACGTGACGTTTTCTAAGTTTACGCTGGAATACGAAACCAAGTTGGAAACCCTCCGATAGGATTATCTTGACCTACGTGGACGAATGGACGATATGGATAATCAGCACAGACTTCCCAACCTCGTCATTCACGGATTGCCAGAGAATCCCTCCAAGTCGAACCTCGACGGGACGCCAGCTGGTAATTCGCAGCGACTCCATGCCCTGGGACCGGACTTCCACACAATGTGCCGGGATCGACTCAAAGTGAAAATCGCAGACGAGGATATATCGTTTGCGTACAGACTCCCAATCCATGGCCAGGCGACTCATAGACCACTCGTCATTGGTCTCGCTACCAGATCAATGCGAAATGATGTCCTTCATTCTCGACGTCTGCTAAAGAATCAAAAGACTCCAGGAACGTCAGGCCTCTACATCTCGGAACATCTCACACGCCTAAACTCCCAGATCTATGCCAGGGCAAGACAACTCATCAAAACTCACAAACTCAACTCAACCTATACCTCGGCTGGCAAAGTCTTCATAAAAAACTGCCATGCTCCAAGAGAAACCTAGGAGGATCAACTCATTGAAGGAGCTGGAGAACTGGAATGAGCTGGCCTCTACTGATCAATGAAGCATCTACCACCAGCTCCTCTATTTTATGTTACTACCTCGGTCCGTCTATCTACTTGTCTGCAGTTAACCTGTGATTGTGGATTGAGGGTCCTACTGACCTTTTCAAAGTTCCAGGTATATGGGAATTTACCTGTATTGGCTGGGCTTAGCATGGTTTTTCTTCTCACATCACATCACCCAACTATTGACTAAGCCTATTCTTTTTTAGGTCATCTTGGCAATTTGTACCATTACCAGCCTAAATTTAGTTAGAAGGGAGGTGTCTGACCCCTCTCACTGTTTTTCAGTTTGATTTTCATTATTAGCTGATTATCATTCCCTTTTTCGTTTTCATCGCTTTCATTATCATCTGTTCTGATTATAATGGACCCAGTAAAGTTATATTTTTCGGTTGTACTTTATTGTAGACAGCACACGGCGCTGTCTGGTACTGCTTTTATATTCGTTCATTTTTTCTTTCATGAACAACACTGTTGTTTGCTTTTCGTGCTTTAACCGTGTTAAAACTGTTTTTCTGATTGCATTTGTGTCATAAGTTTTTTTATTAATTTTACGTAGCTAGAGGTTCCTTACATCTGTACTATTCTATTACTTTACTTGTATAATTTGTGATATATTTTTGCCCAATTGCTTTGCGTTTGCATTTGGGATTGTTAGTTTTCTGACTGCGTGAACTAAAGGTTCCTGGTTTCAATTTTCTGTTCTGCTGCTTGGATATTCCATGTTACATAGTGTGAATAACTAATGAATTGCCAATGGATAAATTGAATGTACACGTAGCATGATGGCCTATTCCGCTGACAACACTGTCTATAGGAGCGGGCTAATGTCTAATGCGCTGGAGGGAAATGAATCAGACAATGACCTTGCGCACCACTTGAACAATGATTATGATAATGACTTGGACTACTCTAATGACGAAGTTAACGATCGCTTCTTATTGAACTCTGCTGAGCTTGACCCAGACTACAACTTTCTTAATGACTTCATTCCCTCTTGTATGTACATTGACCCGCTTTCTGTCGATCATGTGGCCTTACCTCAAAAGAACCTCTCTGTATTGCACTTAAACTGTCGCAGCATGGCGAGAAAAGTGCACGAAATTACAGAACTCCTAACTCAAATTCCGTTGACGGTGCTTGCTCTGACGGAGACCTGGCTGGGGAATGATCAGGACCATTTAGTGTCTATCCCAGGATATCACTTTATCCATAAACCACGGAGGACGGGTGTTGGCGGAGGAGTTGGTTTCCTTATAAAATAGAATATTAACTATGAAATTATTATGGATACGTCCCTTGATCCAGCTGACCCCACATTTGAAAGGCAATCTATAAGGATAGCTCAGGGTAAAAGGTCTTTAATAATAGGAACTATTAGAAACCATCGGGGCATGATGTACAAAATTTTTTACCCGAACCTTAGGCATACCTATCTGTAATTCTCAACAAAGCCAAGTACTATATTTCAATGGGCGACTTCGATATTGATTCGTTAAAATTTAAAACCCATAAGCCAACCGAAGAATTTCTCAATTGCTTGCTCTCTCACCACCTCCTACCCCTTATTACCAAGCCTACTCGCATAACTACATCTACAGCCTCACTTATTGATAACATATTTACCAATGCCTGGCCTAACTTCTCTGAGTAAAAAATACTAATATCTGACATCTCCGACCACCTCACAGTCCTGGCATGCTTTAATACCACTCCTTCGATAAAGGTCGTTACTGGCCGCCCGAAGAGAAATTTCAGTCATGCTGCTACAACTGCCTTTTTAGATACTCTTTCTCAACTTGAGTGGAACTCGACTAAGGAAGCTTGTGCGAGAGAAGATGCGAATGAGGCATATAATCGCTTTATAAATGACTATAAGAGAGCTTATAATGATGCATTTTATTACTCCACCAAGCCCACCAGTAAGCATAAAATAATGCATAAACCCTGGATGGCATCTGGCCTACTCAAGGCCTGTAAAATCAAATCAAAACTGCACCTCAAATGGATTCGGTTCCCAACATCACTAAATGAACTTAATTATAAAAACTATAGAACAAAACTAAAGAAACTTAAGACGGCAGCAGAGAGAAGCTATTTGCAAACTGAGTTGACGAAATATAGCAATGACTTAAAAATAACTTGGAGGATCTTGTGAGACCTTATAAATAACGGAACGTCCCCTATTGATAGCTACATAAAAGAACTAAACATACGAGGCAAGATTTTGGATAACCCTCAGGAGATTGCAACTGAGCTTAATAACTATTTTACTGACGTAGCGGCTACTTTAGCAAAAATCCTTCCACCCTCAACACTTTAACCACTTAATTACTTAAGAACGCCAACTGTTCATCCTTTGGGCTTACTGAAATATCAGTTGAAAAAATATTAGCAATTGGAAATTCACTTAAACCATCGCGATCGGCAGGCATCGATGATATTGCTCCATCCACCATGATAATTAGCTTACCTCATATAGCTACTCCGTTGATGAACATTATAAATTGCTCTTTTGATAGCGGAATTTTCCCAGAGGTTTTAAAGGATGCCAAGGTTGTCCCCATTTTAAAGAAGGGGCTTAGAAATTCTCCTGGAAATTATAGACCAATTTTCGTTTACCGGCGTTTTCTAAAATATTTGAAAAGGCGATGCACATCCGTTTGACAAATTTCATCGATAAGCATCAAATACTCTTTCACTCCCAACACGGATTCCAGTCTAATCACTCTACATATATGCCTTTACTTTCCATGCAGGACCTGGTCACTGAAGCTATGGATAAGAATGAGTATGCGATTGGTATTTTCCTAGATCTTGCTAAGGCTTTTGATACTATAGATCATGGTATCTTATTACTGAAACTTAGCCATTTTGGAATTCGCGGCTCCCAACTTAACTGGATTAAAAGTTACTTAAATAATAGAAACCAACTGGTCTACTGCTATCATACCCACTCTCCTCTGAACCCTATTCGATATGATGTGCTTCAAGGATCCATACTAGGTCCTCTGTTATTCATTTTATACATGAATGACCATCCACATGTATCACCCAATATTTCCTTTATTCTCTCTGCAGACGACACTAATCTGTTTGCCTCTCACAGATCTCTCCACACTCTTATTAACACATTTAATGTAGGATTGGACTTGGTATCTGAATGGCTTTGTGCTAATACACCATCCCTTAATATCGCAAAAGCAAAGTTCATAATCTTTCGTTCTCATAGGAAAGCATTACCTGAAAATTTGCAGCCAATCAAACTAATGAATTTTCCAATAACCCAGGTCACCTCGTGCTTGTTCCTATGAGTCATAGTTGATCAGCACTTATCTTGGAAGGAGCATATTAGTGCAATCTCCCAAAAAATATCCAAAAACCTAGGTATTTTGTTTAGATTAACCAAAATTTTACCTGGTAAAGCCCGTTCAACTCTACTTCTCGCTCATATATCCTTACATCACCTACTGTACTATAAACTAGGCCTCGGCATACACATCCAATCTCAATAAATTATCCATCATGCAGAAAAAAGCTATAAGATTTATGGCCGGGTTGCTATTTAATGCTCACAAAAGCGAAGTATTTAAAACGAATAGGCTTCTATCGATTATCCAGATCTATAAATTACAAATAGCCATTTTTATGTTTCTAAATAGTCGAAAAAACTTACCTAATATATTTCACCAATACCTTTGCTATAACATGAGCTCCATACACCACGCCATAAGAAGTCCTCAAGTCTTAATGGTCCCCTATGCAAGAAATAGTGCTAGATTAGTGTCTATTAATTGCCAAGGTGCCAGAATTTGGAATGCTATTCTAGCCACCATGTACTTGTCATGCAGCATTAAATCCTTTAGAACCAAAATGATTTCCCATATTCTCGACCAAAATAAGGACAATTGAAGGACTGGGATCCTTAACTCAGAGGGGTTAGGGAGTGATGGGGTGTGGGTCAAATGAATATATCAATCAATCTTTGGACTGATTGAGTGTTATAATAAATTAATGTACTGGTTCAATCTTGGCTCGGGTACTGAGCAACCCTGGCGCTCTGGAAAAATTGGCTACATGAATGTATTTTTCTCTATATAACACGTATCATTTAATCCTTGTTGCGTTTTTGGTTGTACCTACCTCTTCACCTGCTAGCTACATTTTGTTAGTTAAGACTAGCTAAGTTTTATGTTCACACACCGTTGAATCTATTCTCTTATCCCTTTAATCTTCTCTTACCGGCTCTCACTTTTCTTTTTAACCTATCCTACTAGGTGGCCCTATTTTGCGGGACCTTTGGTCCCTAATCGGGTCTCCTGGGCTAATCTCATCCTCCCTACGCACTCCATGACTCCTTCTCTCGTCTCTCATCTAGAATTAGACTTATTTAATATTTTGTTGTGGATTCGCTGTAAGCTCTTATATATAATTCTGATCAGCCAAATAAATTTCTTTTATTTGATTTGATTTGATATCGTATGAAGTTTAGCCCAGATGATCAACTTGCCTGATTCAATTATTTTGATTGCTGACAATAATTTGCAAAGAAAACCAATTAGACTAACCTGGTTATGAATCATTTAGTTAAATGGAGGACTATTGGCAAAGGTGGAAGAGTGTATACGAGAGTCGATAACTATTTCCGGTCTAAAATAATTGATTTTAATACATGTATTGTCAATACCGTCACTAATTTCTTTAGTCGTAAATGAATGCTTATTGCTACTTTATTGATCATTTTGCATTTAAATTAATTTTATTTGTCATACTAGACTGGCGATCCAATCCTGTCACAAATATTAAATTTGCGTCTTGCTATTATTATTGTTGTTGTTGTTATTAAAGAAACTGATAAACCGCGGTATTATTACATATAGCGTCTTCTCACTCAAAGGATAGAAACAACTGCCAAAGCTCAGACACAGAAAATCAGACTCTGTGTGCAAATTTTGCTGCATTTATTTGCTAAAAAAATTATTGATCTTAAATGTAAAATTGCTAGATGTGCTGCTAATTTAGTGTGGAGTGACCTGCTGCTTGACTCCGAATTCTCCGGCCCTGCCTTCGATGACATACCGCCTGTCACATTCTTTGAAGTCTTTAATCTTCTCAATAGCATGGTTCCCAAATCATCAGCATTGGATTTCATACCTACATCACTCATCGTCTCTTGTTCTGATGTATTCTCTCACATCATTGCACACTTGGCCAACCTATCTTTTGCTGAGGGGTGCATTCCTTCATGCTTCAAATCTGCTTTAGTCATGCCTTTACTTAAAAAGCCTGACCTTGACACTAGCAATTTGTCTAACTTAAGACCTATCTCCAACCTCAATAACATTTCCAAGATGCTTGAACGTCTTTTTCTTATGCGTATCAAGAGACACGTTACTTCCTCTCCCAACTTCAGTCCCTACCAGTCAGCACATCGCGAAGGCTACTCCACGGAAGCTGCTCTTGTCTCGACACTGGACTACATCTTCTCATCTATTGACAATGGTAAAGCCTGCCTCTCTGTGTGTCTTGACCTTGGTGCAGCCTTTGACACTGTAGACCACCAGTTACTCCTTGCAAGACTTGCAAAAAGCTTTGGTGTCTCTGGGTTAGCTTCATACCTGGTTGACCGCAATCAGCAGGTGGGCATTGGATCTGCTCGGTCGGAGCCCACACTTTGCACTGCTGGAGTGCCACAAGGATCTGTCCTCGGCCCTTTATTATATACAGCCTTTACTTGCCCAATCAGTCGTATAGCTAAACACTTTGGAATTCAATTACAACAGTATGCATTTGACACTCAGCTCCATATTGCTCTGTCGCACACTGATCAGTCTGGTAAACTAAAACTGAAAGAATGCCTCTCATCCATATGTGCAGGGTTCTGTTTCAATGGTTTGGCCATAAATCCAGACAAGTCTGAAGCGTTTGTATTTGGCTCATGTCAACGCCTGCGTTCTTTCCCAATGCTCTCTAGCATTGAACTGGCGGACACTGCTGTGACGCTTTCAGACTCTGTCAAAACATTTGCGGTTACCCTCGACAGCAAGCTGACATTTCGACCTCATAGCAAGCCTTTGTAAATCTTGTTTCTACCACATCAGGGCAATACGTCACATAAGGTCGGCTCTAACTCAAAATATGTCTGAAACTACAGCCTGCTCACGTGTCTCCTCTCGCCTCGATTATGCTACTTCACTTTTTGTCGGTCTCTCAGACCTTGGACTCAATAGGCTTCAACGTATCCAAAATACGTTAGCTCGAGTTGTGTCCCAATACGAACATGCTCCTCTGCCCTACTCCAGCTGCAATGGCTCCCTGTTGAATTCAGAATCAAATTTAAGTTAGCTTGTTTGACCTACAGAGCCATCATCACCAGTACACCTACCTATATTCATGCTCTACTAACTCCTTACATACCTCCTCGTTGCCTACGATCATCAAGTACAGGTATTTTAGTTGAACCACGATGCAGAACAGTTATGGGCTCTCGTTCATTTCATGTCTCTGCTCCTAGGCAATGGAATCGACTGCCACTCTCTCTTCGTAGCTCAAATTCACTTTCTTCCTTCAAAATGCGACTCAAAACTCACTATTTCTCTTTGGCTTTCAAGGATTTGGAAATCTAATTGCATCTTCTCCTGGCGACTGACTATCCGCGCCTCAGATTCACATTTAGGTGTGACCTTGTGCGCGTTACAAATTTAATAATAATAATAATAATAATATAGGGCTGTAATATGATGAAAAGTTTTTACCGGAGTCGAATTTAGCTGTCGGCAGCCACGCAAGGTGACAATGACGTAATATATCAAATTTTAACAAGACTCTTTTAATTGCCAGTCATGCTTGACTCCTTAAATACCTATCATTGCTAGCTCTGTAAACACAGCCTCCCACTTTCAATCAGGACATATATAGTTGAGCCACGGATGTGTCCATCCTTGCTAATGATTCAAACATTATAGCATTTTGACATCATGTAATAGTTACCTTGATATGCTTACGGTTAGAGTTTTTAATTTAAAATCTGAAATAACTTGGCATGAAATTTTGAAAATAGATTTCAGTTTAGGCATTAAGTAGGGGTATTTACAGCGCTCTTTCTAATGAACACAATCCTTAACTATACTTGAACTTGATTAGAATTATTGTGATATCCCGAAATGGTAGAAAATAAATTTGGTCACACCAGTCTAATGGTGAACTAATGTTCTGTGTTCAAAAATTGACATTTCTTCGGCTTTATTGCATGAAAATGAAACAAATCTCAGCTTCGGCTATCATGTGAGTTTCGAATCTAATTAAAGGTTGTAGTACGGTCTACAACCTAGTGTTCAGAGCTACAGAACACTACAACGCAAGGTCGTGTATATTCAAAGACAACTAGATCGATTACCATTGTTTTCCTATTGATATTAGGGTAACCGGACAATTCGTCGCCGGACAATTCGACGCGGACAATTCGACGGAGAAAAATGGACAATTCGTCACGGTAAATTTCAATGTGTCGATAGCCTCAATGCGGGGTAGTTAGCTCTCGTCGATTTAATGGATTAAACAGTGTACCCATTGTAACGATATACTAGCAGTCGAAACAATTTCGGAGTGGATTTTTCAGAAAAATTTATTAGCATTTAGTTGACAATGTGTTAAATTAGAGTGACTTCAGGATATCATAAGCCCTATTAGAGCGTATATATTCCATTACAACTTTTGACATCATGTCTAAAAATTTTAAAACTTGACAGTCTAGTCGCATATTTTAGTTGTAATATTTCTGTTTATTTGTTTGGTTGCTTAATGAAGCATTTACCATTATTTTCATATTAGTATTGACCGCGCCGAATTGTCCGCGACGAATTGTTCTGCGACGAATTATTGCCTTAGAACCGATATTAGTAGGCATAAACCGCGCTATCTGGGACAATTGACCATAAAATAGCTCAAAATCACCCACCTAATAGATTGCCAAAACGTATTTTTAACCTATAACCAGGTTAAAAATAACCAATTTCTACACAAACCATAAGCCCTAGGTCAAACATCAACCCACAGACTAAGACAAACGCCAGGAAATTTCCAATAGTTTCGATGATGAGCCACAATTTATGCACAAATCCCCTGGTGAAAACGTCCGCCAATAGGTCAAAAGTCACGGGAATTTCCAATAGTTTCGATGATGAGTCATCACGAGGCCACCAAGTCTTCATTATCAATCCATAAATTAAATGACTCAGGATTACCAAGCCATTCTACCAGTGATTTGTTTCCTCGTTTCCTGAAAACTTTTTCTATTCTAAATATTTTTTGAGTAGTCTTTTGTGACTCCTGTTCGTAAGATGAGCCCTGTATTTCCTCACCAATATAACGAGTGATCCTATAAGTTGGTGGATCCGTGTATTGAATCTTTGAAATTGTGAAAATCTCTTCCATCCATCTCGGTGTAAAGCCTTTTTCAAAGATGTTCTTCTTCGTTATTCTAACTTTATCACCGATCGAAAACCTGGGTATAATAGGTTCCGAGATCTCATCACCGTTTAAGTTCATCCAAACTACCTTTTCATTCATTTTCCAACTAGCTTTAGAGGGTGTCATTTTAATGGAAGAATGCCTAGTTTCATTATAATTACTAACCATTTCATCCAACACATCGATATATCGTCTAGTTGAATTAGCTGTAAAATACTTAAACATTTTTTCACGCATTGTTCTACTCCAACGCTCAACAGCGCACGACTTTTCTTCGTTCTCCGTAGAATACAACTCGACTAATTTCTTAACGTCTTTATTGTAAAGTCTTTACCTTTATCCGCCCAAACCTTGCCTGGTCTTCTACTGCTCTCGAATATTTTCACGAAGCCACTAGCCGTAGATTTTCCACTCTTATCATTTAATGGCACGATCCAACCGTACTTGGAAAACACATCTATTACGGTTAGTAAGTATTTCACGCCATCGTTATCTTTAGCAAAAGCCTGCATATCGACTAAATCAGCAGCCCATATTTCATCTATTCCACCAACGAACACCTTCCTTTTTCGAAAACGTCTTAATACGGGCTTATGTAACTCATCCGCGAGTTCATCGATCCATTGTAATTTTAGGCTTTTTTAAACCTAACCCGAGATTAGCTTTGGTAGATAATATAGGTTTGACAAGACTTCTTTCTATACCCTCTCGTAAGCTAGGATTTGGAATATTATTCAACTCATTAACCATCGCTCTATCGGCGACATTCATAGAAGCTGTATCGGAGTGCTGACCGTAAGCTAAATCGTGATGATATGCAGCGTTGTCGACCCTATTGACGGGCTTCGACCACTCCATAGGAGTTCCATCGGAATTCAATCTCAAATCAAGTCTAGTAGCAGGACCAGTAAACGAATGTCCCGGCAAGTACATCTCACCTGGATATTTAGCCCACGGCAGCTTAATACCGCTGGTAACCGAATTTAAAGATCCATCTAAATCACCACCTTCAGAAGACTTCACGAATTGTGTCTTTGTCTTTCCACATCTATCACACGTGCCTCTAAGCAGTGACCTTCCATTCTTCGTTGTAACATTTTAAATATTTTTAGTTTCATTACGAGTTTTACACTTTGCGCAATATATCCTTTTTAAATACAATTAGATATATTTAAAATGGAAGTCAAAGATTTATCGTGGAACTACGTATTATCTAAGAGATTCAATAATCCTCTTTTACCTAGAAGTATAAGAGGGTTAATCGTAGGAAAGTCTGGATGCGGTAAGACGACTCTATTGTTGAACCTACTTCTAAGACCAGGATGGCTAGACTACGACAATCTGCAGGTATTCGGAGGATCTCTCTTTCAACAAGAGTATAAAATACTCAAGCAAGCATTTGAAGAAAATATACCGAAAGAATCCATCATCGGGCTATTCGGGTGCCAAGACAAGATCGCGAGAGAAAATGTACCTCCGGACTTAGTAGTTGAGGCAATGGCTAAACATTTGTATTAAAAATTTGATATCTGCTGTAAGTTCTTTGAATCGTCAGAAGATGTGCCAGATCCAAGAGACTTGAACCGGGATAAGAAGAACCTAATGATTTTCGATGATTTACAGTTAGAAAAGCAAAATAAATGTGAGACCTACTACATTAGAGGAAGGCATAGTAACGCTGACTGCTACTACCTCTCTCAAAATTATTTCAAACTACCAAGATCTACTACCAAAATCAGAGAAAACGCAAACTTTATCTGCTTGTTTCCTCAAGACCAGAAAAACATTAATCATATTTACCACGATCACGTAAGTACAGACATGCCTAAGGATGAGTTAAGAAACTATGTGAAAGAGCCTGGGAGCAACCTCATGATTTGTGGTGATAGATCAGACTAGTAATAAGAATAACGGAAAGTATAGATGCGGTTTCGATGAATTCTACATTCCATTATAAATAAATCTTTTATATTTAAAAAATGGAATCACTTCTACAAAAGATTGCAGACAACACCGAAAGGATTGGTCGTTACACAGAGCCAAAGTCATCGTTTTACATATTTTTAAGTGACAAAACTTAGCGAATAAGAACCCGAGTAAAACGCAATTAATACATAATGCCAAAGTTGAAGGTGGATTTATCGGCGCTATTTTACCGTTTCTAGCAACTGCTGGTAAGTTTCTGCTTTCGAGCGTGTTACCGAGCTTAGCAACGGGTGCACTTACAGGAATAGGTGCAGCGGTCGGATCAAAGGTCATAGACAAAGTCATCGGATCGGGTGGTGCAATATATCTCAATAGTCGAGGTAAAAAGTACAAAATAGTGCAACAAGGGCATGGTCTTTACCTGAAGCCATGGCAAGGTTCTGGACTTGATGGCGTGTGAGAAGGTCTGTATCTGAAAACAGGCTCAGGATTCGTAAATGGTGAAGGGCTTATATTTGGACCAGATTCACCGCTTAAAAACATTCCACTTCTCGGATTGTTACTATAATTTTTTTTCTTATCTCAGCTTAAATAAAAAGTCATTCCAATATAAAATGTCTCATTATCCGATTCATAAAATGGGGTGGACGAAACCCAAAATTGAGAAATCTACGAGAACACAACCAAGATCCGTCGCGTGGAAGGCGTGTGAAGGTATGTGGGATGTCAAGTATAGACCGCAAAGACAAATGGGTGGTTTAAGATGGGAGTTTTTTGCTCAGGAAGCGATAACTATTCATTGACAAGAGACGGTTGTTTTACCGTCAGGCTTAGGTGTCCGAATGACTAAAGGATCGTGTAAAATTTCGCTCCATCCGGAATTTATAGATGCGGGGTGTCGCATAGCGACACTGTTACTGGATTCATGGAAGACATTTTACTCGATATTAAGAATTTTAGAGATGTTGGAACTGTCACCATAAACGAAGGAGATTCGTTATGTTATGTCGATTACCGCGTCAACGAATAAAACTTGAATTCCATTTTATAAATATTCTTTGATATTATAAAATGGAATTGAATAAAGCAGACACTTATCGCCTGCAGGAAATATTACGAGAACGGGAAAAGAGAGAAATAATTTGTAAAAAATATCAGAAGAGTGTTAAAGTAGTCGATGCGTTGGGAGGTTGGTTTGCCCTTACATCTTCTGGACTCGGTGTATTAGGCGTAACTTTTCTAAGTACCGTCGTAGCCGCACCAGCTGCAACAATCGTTGTATCTTTGTCCGCTTTTTCTTATTTCTGTGCTGCATTTATTGTCTTCGATAAAACGAATTGAATCAAAATGTACACAAAATGTACAATGAATACGTCCTTGAAGATGCGCTGCTGGTCTCCTCGAACACCTTTAAATCGCATCGATGTATTCTTATAAAAGAAATATGATCGTTGGCTCGCTTACATTGAAGTAGCACAATCCAGTGCCTTTTGAAGAAACGCTGGATGTAAGACTATCTACTTTCACCGAGCATGCAATGGCTCAATTGGTTTTTTTGGTTGTATATAGGTAGACCAACAGACGTTTCGATGCACGGATATTTGGCCGTTTGATTTCGGAAATGGATTGAAATTGAGCTACACACGTCGTTCCCAATCGGTTTCGATCATTGTTGCTCACAGAAAACCGCTTTCGTTGCGACCTTGGCTGCTGCAAGAAGTCGTTGAACACTGTTAAACCATGTACAATGAAGAAGTTGTTCTAAGCTCATTTAATACTTGATTTGGATATTTATTTGATCATATTGACTTTAACATCATGTAGATCAGCGCAGGAGAGGCACCTTGCAAATGTGTGTAAAATTAATAATAATAATTTGCACACCCTGTAATCGGTTTTATCTGATCCTATATATTCTGTATTTCGATAAAACGAGACAATGTACATAGAGTCTGATACATAGAGACTGGTCATTCACAATTTGTTTTATTTTGAACATTTCTTGATGCAAATATTAATGCAAATAGTGTTACACTTGCATGAGATACTATATTACATGTATTAGTGATGTTATTAATACCATTATTATTTATGTTATAAAACAATGAACACTAATGACGGTTTAAAATTCAGACAGTTTTGAATGGTGTCTTTCGGACGCTATGAATTTCTTTGCACTGTACTGTAAATGTTTCAAATTGTCGTCAACGGCCATAGATGTCATATGATGACGTTAAACTGTGGATTAATAAAAACGAGATAATTGTCAGCCTAGCGTGGGAAAACCGTCACAATAATCATGATTAATAACCGGGTAAGAAATAGTCGGTTATGGTTAAAAGTTGTGATTGCATCCTGTTGGACAGTACAATCATCGAAACCATTCCACAAATTCCAATTTTTGCTCAATAGAAGCATCGTCGCGTGAGAATTATCTTGGCGTATCTCCAAAATCTATAATTCCGAGAAAAGCGTGTTTGAAGATTTTGGCTGGAAAGCGTCGCATGAGAATTATCTTGGTGTATCTCCAAAATAGACACGTGCAAACTCCGTACAACTCTGGTGGTATGATAAACGTGTCTGGAGATACGACAGTTAGTTTTTGATGAATATTTTTAAAACGACATGTCGTATCTCTTAGTTTTTTAAACTAAAGAAAGAAAATATATTACCCGATACATATCAACTTTAAACGCATTTTCGAAGAAAGTGGAGATACGACAAGATAATCCTCACACGACGAGTTGTTGTCAGTTTGCCGCATTTAAACTATGAATTGTTCTAGATCAGTTTAGACACCTTTAATCGCTTTTCACTGAATATATATATATATAGCGCAATATATAAAAGCCCATATATATATATATGGGCTTTTATATATTGCGCTTTCGGAGAAACTGGGTCACTACTTCTGAGTTGGCGTCAGACGTCAAAGGTTCATTATAATAGTCATCATTAACAAATGAAACAAATAAGACGTTGCATTGTAATCTGCGAGATGATCTCGCAATTAGTCAGTTCTATTCTGAAAGGCAATGTCCGATGCATTAGTCATAAAACGATCTGTGTTTCGCATTTTTCATTGTCAGCCTTCATGTTATTCCTTACTAAGGTGCGCCACCTAGCGGTATGCTGTTGATATTTGTTGTCATGTGTTTTAGGCTCGACTCACTCTATAGAGTCATTCCGTTCTTCTGCGTATCTTGAACCTTATCTAGACCATTGAGAAAAGGATTTCAGTCGTTATCAGACGTCAAGACTGTAAGCATGCCCACTTTGAGCCAATAATTATGGGACCAACATAAAAACATGTGGGGCCAACATATAAGACCCAATTGGGACCAAAACATAGAATCCAGTTTGGACCGACATAAGACGCATATGAGACCATCACAAGACTCTTATGTTGCCAACATAAGACCCATGCAGGAGACGCTATTGCAGGGTTCGCTCATTATATTTGATTTTTAACGACATCTGAAGGACAAAAGAATTATTGCGACAAGACGATATAATAGTATTATTATTATTAATCCACAGTTTAACGTCGTCATATGACATCTATGGCCGTTGACGACAATTTGAAACATTTACAGTACAGTGCAAAGAAATTCCTAGCGTCTGAAAGACACCATTCAAAACTGTCTGAATTTTAAACTGTCATTAGTGTTCATTGTTTTACAACATAAGTAATAATGGCATTAATGACATCAATAATACATATAATATGGTTTCTCATGCAAATAATAGCGAATGAAACATGATATTTAAAGAGTGGTATTTTTCTGATTCAAAGGTGTTTTATTTAAGCCTGTGTTGAGTAATGAACGCCCATGATATCGAGTGGCGCTATATAAGTTATCCATCATATTGCATTGTAGCACACTACATTACATTTACATTACTTTTGTTTGTCGTCTCATATTAAACACTTTTTAATAAGATCAATTTGACTAACATAAAATCATCGTCGAAACATAAAATTAGTTCATAAAATTCCAAAAGCTATTAATAACTGCTGTGATGAAAATGGATTAAAAATTTCTTTAACTAAAACAACTCGAGTATTATTCACATAAAACAAACTAAAAAATTAAGGCTTATCTGAAGTGATTAAGAAATTGAAATAGAAAAAAACTGCCAAATTCTTGGGGGTTATCATTGATTCTAAGTAAAAATGGAACCCACATATTGATTATATGGTTACGAAATGTAAAAAAAGAATGAATATAATGAGAGCTGTGTATGGATATAAGTGGGGTGCATCAAAAAAGGTCCTTCTATATATTTTTAAAGCTCTTATTAGGTCAATTCTACATTATGGAGATGTGTTTTATGCCACAGCTAGTGCTACCCAGTTGAAAAAATTGCAAAATATTCAATTTAAGGCCTTGAAAATGACTTGTGGGTCAGCAAAAGGAACCCCTATAGCATTCTATGGAGACCTTGCTGGTCCGCTTGCTATCTGAGTTCTATGCTACCATAGACCGGTCCCAGGTAACCCTCTTAAACCTGCTTGATGTAAGTACTGCCTTTGATTCAGTTGACCACGATATTCTTTTACTCCGCCTCTCTGCTATCTTTGGTCTCTCTGGCAGGCCTCTTGACTGGCTCCGTTCGTTCTTGTGTGAACGCACCTCTCGCGTCCTTTCTGGATCGTCTAGATCTGACTGGGCTCCTGTACCATATGAGCGACCTCAGGAACCTGTACTGATCTCCTTGTTGTATATCCAATACACTTCAGAGGTAGAAGTTCCTCGTATGGAATTCTTAATCAGATTCATGCTGATGACGCTCAATGTCGATACCTCCAAGGTTACTTAATATTAATTATTAAATAACGAAAATTATTTGATGCTGAAAGGACTAAAAATAAAAGGTGCTTTAGAATGGCTCATCAGTTTTGCTGACATTGAAGTGTCTACGCCATCTTGTGACTACCGTGGTTGTTGCCATCAAAATTATTACTTAACACATTTCCATTACTCTCAACGGTACTTATAATCTACGGCGAATAGAAAGGTTTCCACTTATGAAGCGCTGTAGCACATGTCCCTTTCCTAGGACCTCTACGATGCAGTATGGTACTTTTTTGGTTGTGAGTCCAACTGCTTGAAATAGCTTCCAACTGGATCTCCGATTCTTATCTAGAACTCTCTACCCTATTTGTATTCCACTCTGAAAAACTGTCTTATATGGCCGAGGTTAAGTTCATTGATTGATTGATTGTGTAGGTTGAGATTTGATTGGTCGTCAATATCGTGATCACCATTGATTCCTCTGCCCGAAGATTATCAATAGAATGAGTACGATGAGACTCACAGCTTAATATAGAATCTAGTTGAGGCGTTCTGAAGGTGTTAAAATTGACCACAATATCCTTGGTTTTATTATTTCGCATGGTTTCGATGGAAATTCGCATCTAAGGTTTAATTTTTTATTATTATTCCACAGTTTTACGTCGTCGTATGAAATCAATGGTCGTTGACAACAATTTGAAACATATACAGCACAGTGATAATAAATTCATAGCGTCCAAAAGACATAATTCATAGCTGTCTGAACTTTAAACTAATGTTCATTGTTTTACACGTAAGAAATAACGGATTAACATTGTGTCTATAGTACATGTCATGTGGCATCCCATGCAAATGTAGCAATATTTGCATCAATATTTGTATCAAGAAATGTTCAAAATAAAACAAATTGTGTATGACCAATCACTAAGTACATTGTACCGCGTAGAAGGTGGGAAAGATCTCGGATTACTACGTAGTGACCTCTCTCTCCTTCGCTCAATAACAATGGATTCCCGATATATTTTTGGCCTCGATGTTGACAGGCGCATAATGGTAGGAAAACTCTATCTTCTTCCGTCGTCGCCGTTATCACGTTGACCGAATACGACGGATTATTTGATTCGAAGAGTGAAATTTGACCAATCTCGAGGGGGAATTTAAGCCGCTCGCGTTTAATTCTGGTGGAAAAGCCTTATATTTCGATGCGCGTGACGGATACGCGTTTGACGATGGGATACAGCCAGAACGCAATATAGAAAACATTTTTCGTCCTCGTTATCGATAGTTACGACCGCCTTTTTAGACGCGAACCATTTAGGTGTGAGAATATGACACGATCCGCCTATCGGATCGTAAGCCGCCGTATGCAAACCCACGTTGTCGATGGACAGTTTCGTCGTATTCGGTCAACGTGATAACGGCGTCGACGGAAGAAGATAGAGCTTTCCTACCATTATACGCCTCTCAACATCGAGGCCGAAAATATCCCGATGATGTGAAAGAGTCAGACTTGTAGTTCAGACAAGTCACGGCATCCTGCATATGTCCCTCGAAATCGTTAGAGTTCGCCATGACGACTGAAATCGATTTGAGATATCAAGTGGTCGTTCACACATCTTCGTCGGGAGTTTCTCGTATATACGACACATCAACCGTCAGAAACCACTTAAATGATCTACAACGATTAAAACAAACGCTCCAACTTTTAGTTCCTCGAGAAAAAATATGAAATGAGAAAAAATAACAAAAAACTAAAATAAATAAGGGTAAAGATTTTCGACGAATCGAAAATATTAGAAGAAATATAGTTATTCGACTTTGTAAATTTATTGAAACAATAATTCTCTCAACGAAATTTTAAAAACAAATATCCGAATAAAATTATTTCATAATAAGATAAAATATAAAATTTTCCATTTTCCGAAATGCAAAAATATAAAAGTAAATTCAAACTGTGTATATATTCTAAAAGACACTTACCCTTCTTCCTCTAGTCGTCGATCCGAGCTGCTCCGGATTCCTTCTTCCAGACTCGAGATAGTCATCCCCACGTCGGTGGTCAAAGTCTGTTCGAAAAAATATTTCCCATCGAGGTCCGAAAGACTTGATGCTCGGTTTTCCGAAGACAGGTCACGCAGATATGGTCTTCGGAGTCGGGAAAGAACCTTCATTGACGACGATACAGACAGGAACGACACGTCTTTCGCGAGACGCAGCGATCGCAATATCCATCCTCCATTAGATAGATCTTCTTGGACGCTTGACAAGACTTGCATCGCAATCCTACATTGAAATCGAATAAAATTATCGAATCATTAAACCGAACTGCGCCACACTCCGCACTACTCGATACTCGACGTTCGATTCCGTAAAATAAAAAATCGAAGAAAAAATGGCGTCACCCCCTCGCTGTGCTAGACTCAGTACTTTTTAAACTACTCGAACATTTCGGGAAAAATTTTTAGTTTCGCGATACAGACCTCATCGATTCATTTCGTTCGCAGCAAAAGCTAAACCACGCTCAATTAGCCGTGTATCTAAAACGTTCAAACCGAGATCAGCCTTTCGCAAACAATTGCATAAATACTTTCAGGTCTTAGAGCTCGGCAGATTTATATTAACTTACCGCATTCTTTATAAGCTAGAGTCTAATGCAGGTATATTAAGACGATAATTATATAATTATATATATATTTATGCACTCATACCCAAACCATCTCCTAGCGTGCAATACTCATAGAAATATATACATTTGATGTTTGCAACCTCTAAACGTCTCGCTATTGATAATTCATTGCTGCTTTGCATAAACTTATTTATGAGTATATAAGTATTATCGTCATAATTACGCAGAGTTTATGAAATAATAATCTTCGTTTAATTTCAAACTGACAAACCGAAGTATGATTTTGAGTACAGTATAAGCGATTGATGCTGAATTTAACCGTCGGCAGCCATGCAGGGCACATATTACGCTATGCACCTAATTTTTAACAAACGACGTGTATATATGTATATACACATGTGCTGAATATGTGTATATAATTGTATGAATGATTTTTAGCACCTACGTCGAATTCCATTTGAGGCCAGATGTTTCCCTTTAATGATCGTCCAATTATTGGGGCACGGCCATAACTTCGATCCTTTGATGGACGACGACGATGTAAACACTGGGCCGACCAACTTCCAATTAATTTTGAGACCAGATGTTCCACTTTAATGGTCAGCCACTTATCGACGTACGGCCGACAACTTAGTCGCCGATGTCTATATCCAGGAGGCCATGAACATGGTCGGACGATCTTTTGATGGCAGTCGACGATGTAAACACTGGGTGTCCAGACTCATACCAGATGTCTGTCGAATGCTTTTATCGTATACATTTCTTCAAGTTTACGACCTAAGACCGTTCCTTTGATGAGCGTGCCGCGCTATGTCTCAGGGGAGGGGAAGGCCAGACATCGAATTCCTGGATTTCTGTTACTCTGTAAGTGGACCGGAATCCTTGCAGAAGTTTGATACGCTTAAATCGTACGCGTTTCCTAGCTCGGTGCTATGATTTAACGACCGTTTCATTTTTCATGGCAGTACGTGGGGGCAGGTCTTAGCCGATGGATGCGTCGTAATTGGAATTGATTGTCCAATGGCTGACGTTCGAGCGCCAACGGCCAACCGTCGCTGGGGCTTAAATCGTTATGTAGGGAGAGTGAGAAAAGCGTCTAAAACGATTGACGGGCTAGTGAGCCCAGCGGTCGGAGGGGGGGGGGAGAGTTTAGCCAGTGAGAGAGCCAGATAGGTTATTAAAATGATTGACATTCGGGTCAGGGTAGGGAGCCCAGCGGCGCAGCCGCCGTGCTGGGAGCCCATCCAATGGGAGAGCGAGTAAATCCATTAGAATTATTGACCGGTGAGCCAGGTCAGCCACCGTGCAGTGAGTCTAGACAATGAGAGGTCGAGAAAAGCCATTAAAATTATTAACAGGCCAAAGGAGCGTTGCTCGTGATTATTAATTACGTCGCCCAGCGACTAATTAGAGAGCGAGAATAGCAATTAAGGGTGTGGAGTGCAAGAGGGAGGAGCGAACACCCCTGCTTGTGAACACCCCTATACCCCACTACTAAGGTACTTGAAATAAAGACTTTAAAAAAATCAAAAGCATTAGCCACTCTACAGCATCCACAACCAAGTCTTGAGATAACTTCCCATCATGACTGCAATAAATACTTGATGCAAGACTTAATGATATATAAAATGCGATATATGCTGTTTAATTCTTTCGACGAGGGTAAGGTATTTCTTGCAATAATGACTCTAAATAAAAGGTGTCATAGGATGGGTCATCCGTTTCGTTGATGTTGAATTGTCTAACGCCATCTTGTGACAATCAAGGCCGTTGTCACAATAATTATTATTTAACGCAATTCCATTATTCTCCCTGGTCCTTATAATCGGTTTGGCTCATTTGTGCTAATAGAAAAAAGATGATGTTTAAATAAATGCAATTGACTTCAAATCGACATTATAACCATCATCGCCATCGTCATCATCATCATCAAGAAAACATGAGGCAAAAGTCTCTCCGTGTATTGACATATCCAGTGCTGGGTATTAGACGAAAAGACTGCCAGACTTTTCACGTTGATCCATGTGAGAACCATATGGAACCCCCATTGAACCGATTTGGGACCAGCATGGATCAATATGGTACTGGAAAAACACAAGGAACCCTCATCCTCCTTTATGATGGCTTGGGACTGACTAGTGCCAAGCGAAAGATGGATTAGTCAACCTGAAGGGGAAACTGGTCACGTTTTCAGCTCAGCTGCTCTGCGCCTCCAGTGTGTTTATTTAGGTACCATTAGATTTACTTACATAGTTCAGCTTCCATTCGTGTATTGTACATGGTTTTGAAATTTAAAATATGTCTTTTGTATAGTTTATTGAATTAATAATTGCAGAGGCGTAACAAGGTTTTGAAAAGTGGAGGGCATAATTTAAAAAATATTGCGGGAAGCGCCAAAAATTTGTTGCCCTCCCACTTATTGAATTTTGTCCCTCCAGAAATTTGAAAAATGGGGGGCACAAATTATCTTAACAAAAGTATTCTTAAAAATCCATTGGAAACATGAAAAAGAACCGATTTGGGGGGGCACATGGGGGGCACTGAGCACTAGAACTGTGGGGGTGGTGCCCCCTGCCCGTTCTCTTGTTACACCCCTATATAATAGGCATTCTCAGCGAATCTTTATGTATCATATGCCATTTCTTCCCCGTACTGTGACCCTATATACACAGGGCATCCTCGTTGAGCAGCGCTATGCTCCCCGCCACAATTTTGATGAAATTGATAAGACGCGGTGGTCATTTTGGATTTGCCATTTTGGTTTTATGCGAATTATTTATTATTAATCCACAGTTTAACGTCATCATATGACATCTATGGCCGTTGACGACAATTTGAAACATTTACAGTACAGTGCAAAGAAATTCCTAGCGTTCGAAAGACACCATTCAAAACTGTCTGAATTTTAAACTGTCATTAGTGTTCATTGTTTTACAGCGTAAATAATAATGGTAGTAATAACATCCCTAATACATGTAATATTGTTTCTCATGCAAATGTAACAATATTTGAATTAATATTTGAATAAAAAAATGTTCAAAATAACACAAATTGTGTATTACCAGTCTCTATGTACACTATGTAATCACCAACCTTTAAAAAAAATTTAGCATGAAATTTGTTATACCCTTAACTTCCTCTATAGGAGCCTCTACACGGTTCTTTTTCTATCAAACATTATTACAGAAATATTTTTATATAATGTATGCTTATAACATTCATTTATCATATTATACCAAGGCATAATTCAGTGAATTACTGCTTTGCAAAAGTCTCAGATTACTCACTTTGGCTTTCTAATACAATTCCATTAACATTTTGTCATATATGCATGTATATGTATGAAATTACTGAAATGAGGTCAATGTTAATTATCACATGTTTACATAAGCAGTTAATTAACACAATCAATGCAAAGCAATTGAAGTAAAGAAGGAATCTTCTAGAACCGATGGATCCGGCAATTTAAGGATCGCTTTTGACAACAGAGGCCGTTGCAGACGACAGAAATTTGCTTGGCATATCACAGCACTTGCAGCTCTAAAGCTGATTTATTAATATTATTAATCAACAGTTTAACGACATCTTATTGCAACAAAAGCTGTTGACGTCTTCAGAATTTGTTACATTTCAGTTCAATTTCGTATATAGTTTTAATCGTTTATCTTTATGTTGTCTTTCTTTCTTTAGTCTTTCTGTTTTCTTTCTTTCTTTTGTGTTGTTACTGATTCCATTTCTGCATGACTGGTTGCTGAGACAGCAATATTCGACATATGGTTGTTGTAGATATTTCATAACATATAAATCACTATTACATTTTATTCCTACATATACAAACATACATATTGTATAAATGTATATATATACATACAATGTACAAACATACATATGCAAAAGTTATGCTTCTTTTTTTGTTCATGAAGGCTCTTTTTTGACCGTATCGGCTCTTTTCTTATTTCAGTTTCTTTCCCATGAAGATTTTTTCCATCTTATTTACAGGGCATCAAAACAATTCCATAACATCAATGTCAAACTATCTATATAAATGTTAACAATTAATATTTAATATTAACAGTATATCATTTATAGTATAGGATTATCGACAATAATTCAAATCAACATAACAACCAAAGGAATAATAATAAATCCAGACATTCAGGATTACAATATAGATATCTCGAATAGATAATATATTCATAACAGTATTATCCACCTTTTTTCGGCACATAGTTTAATTAGTAAATTTAATAAGTCATTTTTCTTGCAAGCAAGTAATATATGATCAACTGTTTCAGTCATCTGACATTGAGAGCATAAATCAGTTGGGCTCTTACCTATAGTTTTCAACCATTTATTAGTTAGTATATGGCCAAAATCGAAGTCTGGTAATTTGAACTTCACGCTTCCTTATAAAATCCATAAATTTTATATCCGTGGATACTAAAGGCTGGATAGATTTATAGAATTTTCCTATTGGTTCACAATTATATTCTATTTGCCATTTATTAATAACATAATTCTTTATTAAAGACTTAATTTCTTTTAACTCTAAATAATTTGTCGAATATCTCAGGTATTTCTAGTCCCTTCTTTGCAAAAATGTCTGCCATTTCATTTCCAGATAAACCGATATGGCTCGGGATCCACGCAACAAGAATGCTACTACGCTTTAGTTTATTGACAATATCCATAAATTCAAGAAACAAATTAAGTCTTGCATCACATCTATTTTCTTTTACAGATGTAGCAACACTTTAGTGAATCAGTAAATATGATGTATTTAGTCGTATTTTCATTTTCATTTTCAATAATCCATTTAATTGCCTTAATAATGGCTGTCAATTCAGCTGAATAAATCGAGGAATCATCTGCAATTCTAAATGTACTATGGAACTGCAAAGATCGCATATAGAAAGCTGCAGAAGCAACAGTCTCAACTTTAGATCCATCTGCATAGATGGCTATATTATTATCGCTATATTTATTAATTAATTCTAATGACAAAGATGACATAATATGAAGTGAGTCTGTTTTTTTGCTAATGTGTCGTTTCAGGGATAGATCTACTTTAATGATTTTATTCAGCCAAGTAGCTGTTGACTGATAAAATAGGTGATTCAAACGGATGAGAAATTACGGAGAAAAAAATGTTCAGTTCTTCTAAAATTGGAATTTTGCTTAATAGAAGATGCACAATAATAATTAGACCAATGGTCTCTCATAACATCTGCCGCTGGGTGATCCTTTGAACTGATGATCTTTGATCCAACCTTCAGCGAGTTGTTCAAGCGACGCAAATGAAGCGGAATTTCACCACATTCACTTTGACGGGCTGCTCTGAGGGTTCCTTTTGCTGACCCACAGGCCAATCTCAAGGCCTCAGATTGAACACTTTGCAACTTTCTAAGCTGGGTAGCACTAGCTGTGGCATAAATCGCATCTCCATAATCTAGAATTGACCTAATAGTAGCTTTGTAAATGGACAGGAGGGCCTTTTTTGATGCACCCCACTTATATCCAGACACAGCTCTCATTATATTCTTTCTTTTTTTACATTTGGTAACCATATAATCGATATGTCGGTTCCATTTTAACTTAGAAGCAAACGAAATGTCAGTAGGTGTAGATAAATCATATGGAAACATGACATACATTAACGCACAAGGATACAGTATGCATACATTAACACACATACATTAACATACATTAACACGCATACGTTAACACACAAGCCAATAAGGCAAAACAAGAGAGTATGGTAGTGGAGAATTCTTCATTTAAGAGTTCAACATCTGCCTATGGAACTAACAATTAAGTAGATAGAAAAAAGCGGATGTATCCCAAAAGAAAACAGGTAATTGATGTAATGATGACGAGAACAATATTTCTCAAAAGAGGGAAAAGGGCGTTGATTAGCGATGATACGAACAAAGAGGCAACTCTGTGACAACATCAAAACGTTTTAAAATCATTAAAAATAAATTTGAGGCGTGGTTTAGTTATAGGCGACATGATTTCGCAGTTAGCGAGTTTTAATTTAGATGGTGATAGCTGATCAATGTAACATATTTATCTATTTTCTCTCCTTTTGTTATCAATGATTAAAAAATAGCTTTTTCTTATTTCTGTGCTGCATTTATTGTCTTCGATAAAACGAATTGAATCAAAATGTACACAAAATGTACAATGAATACGTCCTTGAAGATGCGCTGCTGGTCTCCTCGAACACCTTTAAATCGCATCGATGTATTCTTATAAAAGAAATATGATCGTTGGCTCGCTTACATTGAAGTAGCACAATCCAGTGCCTTTTGAAGAAACGCTGGATGTAAGACTATCTACTTTCACCGAGCATGCAATGGCTCAATTGGTTTTTTTGGTTGTATATAGGTAGACCAACAGACGTTTCGATGCACGGATATTTGGCCGTTTGATTTCGGAAATGGATTGAAATTGAGCTACACACGTCGTTCCCAATCGGTTTCGATCATTGTTGCTCACAGAAAACCGCTTTCGTTGCGACCTTGGCTGCTGCAAGAAGTCGTTGAACACTGTTAAACCATGTACAATGAAGAAGTTGTTCTAAGCTCATTTAATACTTGATTTGGATATTTATTTGATCATATTGACTTTAACATCATGTAGATCAGCGCAGGAGAGGCACCTTGCAAATGTGTGTAAAATTAATAATAATAATTTGCACACCCTGTAATCGGTTTTATCTGATCCTATATATTCTGTATTTCGATAAAACGAGACAATGTACATAGAGTCTGATACATAGAGACTGGTCATTCACAATTTGTTTTATTTTGAACATTTCTTGATGCAAATATTAATGCAAATAGTGTTACACTTGCATGAGATACTATATTACATGTATTAGTGATGTTATTAATACCATTATTATTTATGTTATAAAACAATGAACACTAATGACGGTTTAAAATTCAGACAGTTTTGAATGGTGTCTTTCGGACGCTATGAATTTCTTTGCACTGTACTGTAAATGTTTCAAATTGTCGTCAACGGCCATAGATGTCATATGATGACGTTAAACTGTGGATTAATAAAAACGAGATAATTGTCAGCCTAGCGTGGGAAAACCGTCACAATAATCATGATTAATAACCGGGTAAGAAATAGTCGGTTATGGTTAAAAGTTGTGATTGCATCCTGTTGGACAGTACAATCATCGAAACCATTCCACAAATTCCAATTTTTGCTCAATAGAAGCATCGTCGCGTGAGAATTATCTTGGCGTATCTCCAAAATCTATAATTCCGAGAAAAGCGTGTTTGAAGATTTTGGCTGGAAAGCGTCGCATGAGAATTATCTTGGTGTATCTCCAAAATAGACACGTGCAAACTCCGTACAACTCTGGTGGTATGATAAACGTGTCTGGAGATACGACAGTTAGTTTTTGATGAATATTTTTAAAACGACATGTCGTATCTCTTAGTTTTTTAAACTAAAGAAAGAAAATATATTACCCGATACATATCAACTTTAAACGCATTTTCGAAGAAAGTGGAGATACGACAAGATAATCCTCACACGACGAGTTGTTGTCAGTTTGCCGCATTTAAACTATGAATTGTTCTAGATCAGTTTAGACACCTTTAATCGCTTTTCACTGAATATATATATATATAGCGCAATATATAAAAGCCCATATATATATATATGGGCTTTTATATATTGCGCTTTCGGAGAAACTGGGTCACTACTTCTGAGTTGGCGTCAGACGTCAAAGGTTCATTATAATAGTCATCATTAACAAATGAAACAAATAAGACGTTGCATTGTAATCTGCGAGATGATCTCGCAATTAGTCAGTTCTATTCTGAAAGGCAATGTCCGATGCATTAGTCATAAAACGATCTGTGTTTCGCATTTTTCATTGTCAGCCTTCATGTTATTCCTTACTAAGGTGCGCCACCTAGCGGTATGCTGTTGATATTTGTTGTCATGTGTTTTAGGCTCGACTCACTCTATAGAGTCATTCCGTTCTTCTGCGTATCTTGAACCTTATCTAGACCATTGAGAAA
This sequence comes from Bimastos eiseni, assembly GCA_959347315.1. Taxonomy (NCBI): domain Eukaryota; kingdom Metazoa; phylum Annelida; class Clitellata; order Crassiclitellata; family Lumbricidae; genus Bimastos; species Bimastos eiseni. Next base: position 22,888,100 of record OY365820.1, read on the forward strand.
AGGATTTCAGTCGTTATCAGACGTCAAGACTGTAAGCATGCCCACTTTGAGCCAATAATTATGGGACCAACATAAAAACATGTGGGGCCAACATATAAGACCCAATTGGGACCAAAACATAGAATCCAGTTTGGACCGACATAAGACGCATATGAGACCATCACAAGACTCTTATGTTGCCAACATAAGACCCATGCAGGAGACGCTATTGCAGGGTTCGCTCATTATATTTGATTTTTAACGACATCTGAAGGACAAAAGAATTATTGCGACAAGACGATATAATAGTATTATTATTATTAATCCACAGTTTAACGTCGTCATATGACATCTATGGCCGTTGACGACAATTTGAAACATTTACAGTACAGTGCAAAGAAATTCCTAGCGTCTGAAAGACACCATTCAAAACTGTCTGAATTTTAAACTGTCATTAGTGTTCATTGTTTTACAACATAAGTAATAATGGCATTAATGACATCAATAATACATATAATATGGTTTCTCATGCAAATAATAGCGAATGAAACATGATATTTAAAGAGTGGTATTTTTCTGATTCAAAGGTGTTTTATTTAAGCCTGTGTTGAGTAATGAACGCCCATGATATCGAGTGGCGCTATATAAGTTATCCATCATATTGCATTGTAGCACACTACATTACATTTACATTACTTTTGTTTGTCGTCTCATATTAAACACTTTTTAATAAGATCAATTTGACTAACATAAAATCATCGTCGAAACATAAAATTAGTTCATAAAATTCCAAAAGCTATTAATAACTGCTGTGATGAAAATGGATTAAAAATTTCTTTAACTAAAACAACTCGAGTATTATTCACATAAAACAAACTAAAAAATTAAGGCTTATCTGAAGTGATTAAGAAATTGAAATAGAAAAAAACTGCCAAATTCTTGGGGGTTATCATTGATTCTAAGTAAAAATGGAACCCACATATTGATTATATGGTTACGAAATGTAAAAAAAGAATGAATATAATGAGAGCTGTGTATGGATATAAGTGGGGTGCATCAAAAAAGGTCCTTCTATATATTTTTAAAGCTCTTATTAGGTCAATTCTACATTATGGAGATGTGTTTTATGCCACAGCTAGTGCTACCCAGTTGAAAAAATTGCAAAATATTCAATTTAAGGCCTTGAAAATGACTTGTGGGTCAGCAAAAGGAACCCCTATAGCATTCTATGGAGACCTTGCTGGTCCGCTTGCTATCTGAGTTCTATGCTACCATAGACCGGTCCCAGGTAACCCTCTTAAACCTGCTTGATGTAAGTACTGCCTTTGATTCAGTTGACCACGATATTCTTTTACTCCGCCTCTCTGCTATCTTTGGTCTCTCTGGCAGGCCTCTTGACTGGCTCCGTTCGTTCTTGTGTGAACGCACCTCTCGCGTCCTTTCTGGATCGTCTAGATCTGACTGGGCTCCTGTACCATATGAGCGACCTCAGGAACCTGTACTGATCTCCTTGTTGTATATCCAATACACTTCAGAGGTAGAAGTTCCTCGTATGGAATTCTTAATCAGATTCATGCTGATGACGCTCAATGTCGATACCTCCAAGGTTACTTAATATTAATTATTAAATAACGAAAATTATTTGATGCTGAAAGGACTAAAAATAAAAGGTGCTTTAGAATGGCTCATCAGTTTTGCTGACATTGAAGTGTCTACGCCATCTTGTGACTACCGTGGTTGTTGCCATCAAAATTATTACTTAACACATTTCCATTACTCTCAACGGTACTTATAATCTACGGCGAATAGAAAGGTTTCCACTTATGAAGCGCTGTAGCACATGTCCCTTTCCTAGGACCTCTACGATGCAGTATGGTACTTTTTTGGTTGTGAGTCCAACTGCTTGAAATAGCTTCCAACTGGATCTCCGATTCTTATCTAGAACTCTCTACCCTATTTGTATTCCACTCTGAAAAACTGTCTTATATGGCCGAGGTTAAGTTCATTGATTGATTGATTGTGTAGGTTGAGATTTGATTGGTCGTCAATATCGTGATCACCATTGATTCCTCTGCCCGAAGATTATCAATAGAATGAGTACGATGAGACTCACAGCTTAATATAGAATCTAGTTGAGGCGTTCTGAAGGTGTTAAAATTGACCACAATATCCTTGGTTTTATTATTTCGCATGGTTTCGATGGAAATTCGCATCTAAGGTTTAATTTTTTATTATTATTCCACAGTTTTACGTCGTCGTATGAAATCAATGGTCGTTGACAACAATTTGAAACATATACAGCACAGTGATAATAAATTCATAGCGTCCAAAAGACATAATTCATAGCTGTCTGAACTTTAAACTAATGTTCATTGTTTTACACGTAAGAAATAACGGATTAACATTGTGTCTATAGTACATGTCATGTGGCATCCCATGCAAATGTAGCAATATTTGCATCAATATTTGTATCAAGAAATGTTCAAAATAAAACAAATTGTGTATGACCAATCACTAAGTACATTGTACCGCGTAGAAGGTGGGAAAGATCTCGGATTACTACGTAGTGACCTCTCTCTCCTTCGCTCAATAACAATGGATTCCCGATATATTTTTGGCCTCGATGTTGACAGGCGCATAATGGTAGGAAAACTCTATCTTCTTCCGTCGTCGCCGTTATCACGTTGACCGAATACGACGGATTATTTGATTCGAAGAGTGAAATTTGACCAATCTCGAGGGGGAATTTAAGCCGCTCGCGTTTAATTCTGGTGGAAAAGCCTTATATTTCGATGCGCGTGACGGATACGCGTTTGACGATGGGATACAGCCAGAACGCAATATAGAAAACATTTTTCGTCCTCGTTATCGATAGTTACGACCGCCTTTTTAGACGCGAACCATTTAGGTGTGAGAATATGACACGATCCGCCTATCGGATCGTAAGCCGCCGTATGCAAACCCACGTTGTCGATGGACAGTTTCGTCGTATTCGGTCAACGTGATAACGGCGTCGACGGAAGAAGATAGAGCTTTCCTACCATTATACGCCTCTCAACATCGAGGCCGAAAATATCCCGATGATGTGAAAGAGTCAGACTTGTAGTTCAGACAAGTCACGGCATCCTGCATATGTCCCTCGAAATCGTTAGAGTTCGCCATGACGACTGAAATCGATTTGAGATATCAAGTGGTCGTTCACACATCTTCGTCGGGAGTTTCTCGTATATACGACACATCAACCGTCAGAAACCACTTAAATGATCTACAACGATTAAAACAAACGCTCCAACTTTTAGTTCCTCGAGAAAAAATATGAAATGAGAAAAAATAACAAAAAACTAAAATAAATAAGGGTAAAGATTTTCGACGAATCGAAAATATTAGAAGAAATATAGTTATTCGACTTTGTAAATTTATTGAAACAATAATTCTCTCAACGAAATTTTAAAAACAAATATCCGAATAAAATTATTTCATAATAAGATAAAATATAAAATTTTCCATTTTCCGAAATGCAAAAATATAAAAGTAAATTCAAACTGTGTATATATTCTAAAAGACACTTACCCTTCTTCCTCTAGTCGTCGATCCGAGCTGCTCCGGATTCCTTCTTCCAGACTCGAGATAGTCATCCCCACGTCGGTGGTCAAAGTCTGTTCGAAAAAATATTTCCCATCGAGGTCCGAAAGACTTGATGCTCGGTTTTCCGAAGACAGGTCACGCAGATATGGTCTTCGGAGTCGGGAAAGAACCTTCATTGACGACGATACAGACAGGAACGACACGTCTTTCGCGAGACGCAGCGATCGCAATATCCATCCTCCATTAGATAGATCTTCTTGGACGCTTGACAAGACTTGCATCGCAATCCTACATTGAAATCGAATAAAATTATCGAATCATTAAACCGAACTGCGCCACACTCCGCACTACTCGATACTCGACGTTCGATTCCGTAAAATAAAAAATCGAAGAAAAAATGGCGTCACCCCCTCGCTGTGCTAGACTCAGTACTTTTTAAACTACTCGAACATTTCGGGAAAAATTTTTAGTTTCGCGATACAGACCTCATCGATTCATTTCGTTCGCAGCAAAAGCTAAACCACGCTCAATTAGCCGTGTATCTAAAACGTTCAAACCGAGATCAGCCTTTCGCAAACAATTGCATAAATACTTTCAGGTCTTAGAGCTCGGCAGATTTATATTAACTTACCGCATTCTTTATAAGCTAGAGTCTAATGCAGGTATATTAAGACGATAATTATATAATTATATATATATTTATGCACTCATACCCAAACCATCTCCTAGCGTGCAATACTCATAGAAATATATACATTTGATGTTTGCAACCTCTAAACGTCTCGCTATTGATAATTCATTGCTGCTTTGCATAAACTTATTTATGAGTATATAAGTATTATCGTCATAATTACGCAGAGTTTATGAAATAATAATCTTCGTTTAATTTCAAACTGACAAACCGAAGTATGATTTTGAGTACAGTATAAGCGATTGATGCTGAATTTAACCGTCGGCAGCCATGCAGGGCACATATTACGCTATGCACCTAATTTTTAACAAACGACGTGTATATATGTATATACACATGTGCTGAATATGTGTATATAATTGTATGAATGATTTTTAGCACCTACGTCGAATTCCATTTGAGGCCAGATGTTTCCCTTTAATGATCGTCCAATTATTGGGGCACGGCCATAACTTCGATCCTTTGATGGACGACGACGATGTAAACACTGGGCCGACCAACTTCCAATTAATTTTGAGACCAGATGTTCCACTTTAATGGTCAGCCACTTATCGACGTACGGCCGACAACTTAGTCGCCGATGTCTATATCCAGGAGGCCATGAACATGGTCGGACGATCTTTTGATGGCAGTCGACGATGTAAACACTGGGTGTCCAGACTCATACCAGATGTCTGTCGAATGCTTTTATCGTATACATTTCTTCAAGTTTACGACCTAAGACCGTTCCTTTGATGAGCGTGCCGCGCTATGTCTCAGGGGAGGGGAAGGCCAGACATCGAATTCCTGGATTTCTGTTACTCTGTAAGTGGACCGGAATCCTTGCAGAAGTTTGATACGCTTAAATCGTACGCGTTTCCTAGCTCGGTGCTATGATTTAACGACCGTTTCATTTTTCATGGCAGTACGTGGGGGCAGGTCTTAGCCGATGGATGCGTCGTAATTGGAATTGATTGTCCAATGGCTGACGTTCGAGCGCCAACGGCCAACCGTCGCTGGGGCTTAAATCGTTATGTAGGGAGAGTGAGAAAAGCGTCTAAAACGATTGACGGGCTAGTGAGCCCAGCGGTCGGAGGGGGGGGGGAGAGTTTAGCCAGTGAGAGAGCCAGATAGGTTATTAAAATGATTGACATTCGGGTCAGGGTAGGGAGCCCAGCGGCGCAGCCGCCGTGCTGGGAGCCCATCCAATGGGAGAGCGAGTAAATCCATTAGAATTATTGACCGGTGAGCCAGGTCAGCCACCGTGCAGTGAGTCTAGACAATGAGAGGTCGAGAAAAGCCATTAAAATTATTAACAGGCCAAAGGAGCGTTGCTCGTGATTATTAATTACGTCGCCCAGCGACTAATTAGAGAGCGAGAATAGCAATTAAGGGTGTGGAGTGCAAGAGGGAGGAGCGAACACCCCTGCTTGTGAACACCCCTATACCCCACTACTAAGGTACTTGAAATAAAGACTTTAAAAAAATCAAAAGCATTAGCCACTCTACAGCATCCACAACCAAGTCTTGAGATAACTTCCCATCATGACTGCAATAAATACTTGATGCAAGACTTAATGATATATAAAATGCGATATATGCTGTTTAATTCTTTCGACGAGGGTAAGGTATTTCTTGCAATAATGACTCTAAATAAAAGGTGTCATAGGATGGGTCATCCGTTTCGTTGATGTTGAATTGTCTAACGCCATCTTGTGACAATCAAGGCCGTTGTCACAATAATTATTATTTAACGCAATTCCATTATTCTCCCTGGTCCTTATAATCGGTTTGGCTCATTTGTGCTAATAGAAAAAAGATGATGTTTAAATAAATGCAATTGACTTCAAATCGACATTATAACCATCATCGCCATCGTCATCATCATCATCAAGAAAACATGAGGCAAAAGTCTCTCCGTGTATTGACATATCCAGTGCTGGGTATTAGACGAAAAGACTGCCAGACTTTTCACGTTGATCCATGTGAGAACCATATGGAACCCCCATTGAACCGATTTGGGACCAGCATGGATCAATATGGTACTGGAAAAACACAAGGAACCCTCATCCTCCTTTATGATGGCTTGGGACTGACTAGTGCCAAGCGAAAGATGGATTAGTCAACCTGAAGGGGAAACTGGTCACGTTTTCAGCTCAGCTGCTCTGCGCCTCCAGTGTGTTTATTTAGGTACCATTAGATTTACTTACATAGTTCAGCTTCCATTCGTGTATTGTACATGGTTTTGAAATTTAAAATATGTCTTTTGTATAGTTTATTGAATTAATAATTGCAGAGGCGTAACAAGGTTTTGAAAAGTGGAGGGCATAATTTAAAAAATATTGCGGGAAGCGCCAAAAATTTGTTGCCCTCCCACTTATTGAATTTTGTCCCTCCAGAAATTTGAAAAATGGGGGGCACAAATTATCTTAACAAAAGTATTCTTAAAAATCCATTGGAAACATGAAAAAGAACCGATTTGGGGGGGCACATGGGGGGCACTGAGCACTAGAACTGTGGGGGTGGTGCCCCCTGCCCGTTCTCTTGTTACACCCCTATATAATAGGCATTCTCAGCGAATCTTTATGTATCATATGCCATTTCTTCCCCGTACTGTGACCCTATATACACAGGGCATCCTCGTTGAGCAGCGCTATGCTCCCCGCCACAATTTTGATGAAATTGATAAGACGCGGTGGTCATTTTGGATTTGCCATTTTGGTTTTATGCGAATTATTTATTATTAATCCACAGTTTAACGTCATCATATGACATCTATGGCCGTTGACGACAATTTGAAACATTTACAGTACAGTGCAAAGAAATTCCTAGCGTTCGAAAGACACCATTCAAAACTGTCTGAATTTTAAACTGTCATTAGTGTTCATTGTTTTACAGCGTAAATAATAATGGTAGTAATAACATCCCTAATACATGTAATATTGTTTCTCATGCAAATGTAACAATATTTGAATTAATATTTGAATAAAAAAATGTTCAAAATAACACAAATTGTGTATTACCAGTCTCTATGTACACTATGTAATCACCAACCTTTAAAAAAAATTTAGCATGAAATTTGTTATACCCTTAACTTCCTCTATAGGAGCCTCTACACGGTTCTTTTTCTATCAAACATTATTACAGAAATATTTTTATATAATGTATGCTTATAACATTCATTTATCATATTATACCAAGGCATAATTCAGTGAATTACTGCTTTGCAAAAGTCTCAGATTACTCACTTTGGCTTTCTAATACAATTCCATTAACATTTTGTCATATATGCATGTATATGTATGAAATTACTGAAATGAGGTCAATGTTAATTATCACATGTTTACATAAGCAGTTAATTAACACAATCAATGCAAAGCAATTGAAGTAAAGAAGGAATCTTCTAGAACCGATGGATCCGGCAATTTAAGGATCGCTTTTGACAACAGAGGCCGTTGCAGACGACAGAAATTTGCTTGGCATATCACAGCACTTGCAGCTCTAAAGCTGATTTATTAATATTATTAATCAACAGTTTAACGACATCTTATTGCAACAAAAGCTGTTGACGTCTTCAGAATTTGTTACATTTCAGTTCAATTTCGTATATAGTTTTAATCGTTTATCTTTATGTTGTCTTTCTTTCTTTAGTCTTTCTGTTTTCTTTCTTTCTTTTGTGTTGTTACTGATTCCATTTCTGCATGACTGGTTGCTGAGACAGCAATATTCGACATATGGTTGTTGTAGATATTTCATAACATATAAATCACTATTACATTTTATTCCTACATATACAAACATACATATTGTATAAATGTATATATATACATACAATGTACAAACATACATATGCAAAAGTTATGCTTCTTTTTTTGTTCATGAAGGCTCTTTTTTGACCGTATCGGCTCTTTTCTTATTTCAGTTTCTTTCCCATGAAGATTTTTTCCATCTTATTTACAGGGCATCAAAACAATTCCATAACATCAATGTCAAACTATCTATATAAATGTTAACAATTAATATTTAATATTAACAGTATATCATTTATAGTATAGGATTATCGACAATAATTCAAATCAACATAACAACCAAAGGAATAATAATAAATCCAGACATTCAGGATTACAATATAGATATCTCGAATAGATAATATATTCATAACAGTATTATCCACCTTTTTTCGGCACATAGTTTAATTAGTAAATTTAATAAGTCATTTTTCTTGCAAGCAAGTAATATATGATCAACTGTTTCAGTCATCTGACATTGAGAGCATAAATCAGTTGGGCTCTTACCTATAGTTTTCAACCATTTATTAGTTAGTATATGGCCAAAATCGAAGTCTGGTAATTTGAACTTCACGCTTCCTTATAAAATCCATAAATTTTATATCCGTGGATACTAAAGGCTGGATAGATTTATAGAATTTTCCTATTGGTTCACAATTATATTCTATTTGCCATTTATTAATAACATAATTCTTTATTAAAGACTTAATTTCTTTTAACTCTAAATAATTTGTCGAATATCTCAGGTATTTCTAGTCCCTTCTTTGCAAAAATGTCTGCCATTTCATTTCCAGATAAACCGATATGGCTCGGGATCCACGCAACAAGAATGCTACTACGCTTTAGTTTATTGACAATATCCATAAATTCAAGAAACAAATTAAGTCTTGCATCACATCTATTTTCTTTTACAGATGTAGCAACACTTTAGTGAATCAGTAAATATGATGTATTTAGTCGTATTTTCATTTTCATTTTCAATAATCCATTTAATTGCCTTAATAATGGCTGTCAATTCAGCTGAATAAATCGAGGAATCATCTGCAATTCTAAATGTACTATGGAACTGCAAAGATCGCATATAGAAAGCTGCAGAAGCAACAGTCTCAACTTTAGATCCATCTGCATAGATGGCTATATTATTATCGCTATATTTATTAATTAATTCTAATGACAAAGATGACATAATATGAAGTGAGTCTGTTTTTTTGCTAATGTGTCGTTTCAGGGATAGATCTACTTTAATGATTTTATTCAGCCAAGTAGCTGTTGACTGATAAAATAGGTGATTCAAACGGATGAGAAATTACGGAGAAAAAAATGTTCAGTTCTTCTAAAATTGGAATTTTGCTTAATAGAAGATGCACAATAATAATTAGACCAATGGTCTCTCATAACATCTGCCGCTGGGTGATCCTTTGAACTGATGATCTTTGATCCAACCTTCAGCGAGTTGTTCAAGCGACGCAAATGAAGCGGAATTTCACCACATTCACTTTGACGGGCTGCTCTGAGGGTTCCTTTTGCTGACCCACAGGCCAATCTCAAGGCCTCAGATTGAACACTTTGCAACTTTCTAAGCTGGGTAGCACTAGCTGTGGCATAAATCGCATCTCCATAATCTAGAATTGACCTAATAGTAGCTTTGTAAATGGACAGGAGGGCCTTTTTTGATGCACCCCACTTATATCCAGACACAGCTCTCATTATATTCTTTCTTTTTTTACATTTGGTAACCATATAATCGATATGTCGGTTCCATTTTAACTTAGAAGCAAACGAAATGTCAGTAGGTGTAGATAAATCATATGGAAACATGACATACATTAACGCACAAGGATACAGTATGCATACATTAACACACATACATTAACATACATTAACACGCATACGTTAACACACAAGCCAATAAGGCAAAACAAGAGAGTATGGTAGTGGAGAATTCTTCATTTAAGAGTTCAACATCTGCCTATGGAACTAACAATTAAGTAGATAGAAAAAAGCGGATGTATCCCAAAAGAAAACAGGTAATTGATGTAATGATGACGAGAACAATATTTCTCAAAAGAGGGAAAAGGGCGTTGATTAGCTTCTTTAAGTCAAAACCTTATCAACTTAAAAAAGAAATTACACAATTGGTTGGAGGTGAAGTGGAAAGAATCCAAAAATAGAAAAATTCTATCTCGCAATGTTAATTAAAGAAATAAAATGCTGAATCTGACTGAGATTAGAGGGAAACCAGTTACAGCCAGCCTCCCATTTGCTCCAACTAAAGGCAAGGAAGTTAAAGAAAATCATGAGCTAAAAGCTGTAATTTATGGTCTGAAAGAAACTCAGGATAATCTTGATCAAACTGCCTTATCCTTAGGTTTAAGATCATTGAAACATCTAGGCAACTCACAGAGCAGCAATACTACCTTAATTACATTCATCGATGTATGTCAAATTCCACCTCATGTCAATATAGATGGATGGTTCTTTAAAACCTGGCCTTATGTCCCTACGCCTCGGCGTTGCAATAACTGTCAAGCTTTTGACTACAAAACATTGTTCTATAAAAATAAAACCATTTGCAGTAAATGTAGTGGATCGCACAAGTATTTTGATTGCCAAAATATGAATACACCAAAATGTACTAATTGTAATCAGCTACACAGTGCTGCCTACAAACAATGCACAAAATATCTTGGAGTAAAGCAGATGGTAATAGCAAAAGCTTCACAAAAACCCCAAACGAGTGAAATCATGCTTCTTTTTTCTGACGTGTTAAAGAGAGGATTGATTAAATCTCAAGATGTTGAGTCACCAAATCAAAGATCAATTAAAATGACAAAAACAAAACTTCATATCAATGAATCCACTTTGTTTTCGCAGGTGAACACTCGTCATAATAAAGATCAAACAGTTAATAAATTTTTGGATTTTGATAGGGATTACTATGGGGTTGTGGTTCGATCGGACCATCTTGTTACAACTGAAAACCAGAACATACCATTAAATAAAGTAATCACCTTTGTTCAGGGCGTTATAGCTTTGTTTGACAAATGGAACACTATTTCAGAAATGCGCTCTATGCTGGTCGAATCAGCCAATTTTGTAGGCTGCTAAAGTCATTTCTTTTTAGCCGCGGCCGGGCTGGGAGCACCTCTGAGTAGTTTCCTTTGAAGAGGCGCTATATAAATCATCGAAATGAATGAACGAATGAATTTGTAAATAGGTATACTAAATGCGCTAAATGGGACATCAACAGTAAAGCTATAGGCCTACTAATAAATATAAATTTTTATCCGGGTTTGGATCGAGAGGGGTCCTGAGTAGATGTCCTCGAAGGGGCGCTTAATGTATCCTACAAATGAACAAATAATCAGGGCTGTTAACAATACTTGAAAAACGTATGGCAATTGCAATAGCAATACTTCCAAACTAAAAGTATCGCGATACCAATACCAATACTTTTTTCTGAAAAGTATTGCAATACCAATACCAATACTTTTACCAATACTTTTCAATATCCTTGCCGAATTCTCTCTTAGCATAAATTATAATTCATGCACCGATAATTATTGAAAATATCACAAGGAATCTAGATATATTTAAAGAGGAATGGTTACTCGTTACTCGTCAAATTTCCGTGTAAACGCTTTTCTCTTAAACACAGATGTCGCCCCAATATAAACTTTTCTTCAATGTGAAAATATGGTGTGTTGAACCTCTGACGCCACTTTTTTATATTTTGCAGACATACCCGGTAGTCATTCGAAAATTTAGTTTAACGACTAAACGTTAATGAATCAGCCTCTTATTTTAAAAGGGGTATAAAATTTCTGGCTCCTCAATATCGCCAAAAAACTGTTGACACGATAGAACACAGGGACTAAAGTTTTCCAGTCCTGTGCATATTGGTGCTTGAGCCAATCCCAATGTCTTTGAAATAGCCTTCAGGCACGCAGCTCGAACACAATGCTCTGAAATCGCACTTACAATATTCGTTTCTTGAATCCTATTCATTTTCAAGATCAGCCAAATTCACAAGCACTCTAAAGTTAATTACGCAAGCTACTTCTACCAGTGAACGCAAACGGACATAGGCCTACTACAGTCATTTCTTTTGTTGGGTCTATAAGATATTCCATCTATTCGCACTAAGGTTTATATGGCCGAAAGAGGCTATACAAGTATACGTGTACATGTATATAGAGGTCTAAACTTATCAAAGCGCAACGATTGACTTTGTATATTTCTTGAGAAACCATATTTTAGTGAGAAAAAGTATTGGTATCGAGTATCGCTGACAGGCTAAAAAATAGGTATCGCGATACACATACGATACCAGCAAAATAAAACTATCGCGATACTCGCTGGCGATACTGACAAAAGTATCGCGATACTTTATCGCGATATTAACAGCCCTGCAAATAATTAATAAAAATATAGATATAATTATCACTTATATATAATTTCTTTGATCAAAATGATACTCGAATACTTGCACCACGTAGCAAATTTCACAATTGCACCAATGATTGAACGAAAATAGCATTTATATAGGACCTGTTACAATTTATTTCAAGGTGTTTAATATGAGCGTAATGATTATACTGCGACACATTTGAATCTACAGCGACATGTTTCGGCGAAAAGTACAGTTATGTCGACCTCAACTTAAAGACAGTTAGTTTTTATAGGAGTGACATGTAATCGATTAAAGGCAAACGATACCCATATACCACCGGAGGAGGAAGAGGAGAAGGAGGAGGAGGAGGAAGAGGAAGAGGAGGAGGAGTAGGAGGAAGAGGAGGAAGAGGAGGAGGAGGAGGAGGATTGAATCCGCACTCAACGAAGCTCAAATCCTCAATTCGAGAGACCCAACGAATATAGGTTACAGCGTGAAATTTTATTACCGTATTATGCAAACAGCCAATTCGTTTAGCTCACAAATCATCGTCAACTAAATTTACACAGGCAGCAATGTTGGATATGACATGGATCGGCTCTCGGGTATTTGCGTGGCTTCTGCCTCGGGACTCACTCCTTCGCGTCCAGTCTGCGACTCAACTCATATGCGAAGACTGATCTCCGTGTGCGGAGGATGAGGTTGCGTTTTGGAGACCGTGCTTTCTCGGCCGCTGGTCCGCGGAGTTGGAATGGTCTCCCACCTACCGTTAGATTGGCCGACTCAGTAGACTCATTTAAAACTAAATTGCAAGTGATTCTGTTTACTAAGGCTTATTCTTTCTGCTGACTTTCATTCCATGTTGTACGGCGCCCTTGTAGCGGTTAGTGCCGCGTTGACGGCGCCTTATAAATCGGCGTAATTATTATCATGTTTATTATTAATAATAATAATAATTATTATTATTATTATTATTATCATTATTATATATTATTATAAGATATTTCATCAGGGTCTTCAATGTAACTTAATGGTGATGTTGTCGGAAGTAACCCTGCTCGTTGGACTCCTGAGCAACGGAAGTTCCCTTGAAAGCAATTGCGTTGTAGCGTTGAATAATCATCGAAATGCGCTGGTAGAGAAAATTTGTCTCCCTCTACTCCCCAGTGACGGCGCTCAGTTTGTGTCCCAGTTCTGAAATGAAACTTTGGCCTTCGGAATTGATGGGGCCAAAGGTTTCGAATGCCACCGGTGTGAAGACGTACGTGGAGGCTAGCTCGGCGTATTTCTGAGTTTTGAGGTTCGCCTTCCTCTCGGCCGCTGCGCCCGCTCTTTGTGATGTTTCTGGCAGATACGACGTTGCCATTGTATCTGACACTGTCGCGTTCCATATCAAACACCGCCCCGCTAGCCATGGTATATGAGTGAGTCCGTCTGGTCTTTTACCATCAGATCGGGTCAAGCCCACCGGCTCTTTGACAGTGGGGATCCCTGCACGGATTAAACTTCTACAAATAAGGTCGTTCAGGGCCGCGTGTCTGGGCCAGCGTCCCAGGCCCAGGCCACATGAGAGACCGTGATATCCGTTTCTCTCGACCAGGGCACCGCATGGGCAGGAATGAGGTAAAGAGACCGGTAACCCAAGTCTGTAACCCATCGCCACCCTCAGTGACTCATCGTCAAGTCTCAGCCCGCAGTTTGTAATCGGTAGGGCTAAGAGCCAGTCGCCTGCATAAGGTGCTGCCACTGGTCTAAGACGTGCCTGATTCTGGGAATCAGGCATTCTGGAGGCGAGTTAAGCAGAGGTCGAAATGATCTCGCATTTTGTTCGATTTAGGAAAAGGCCGAGTTTTTCGTATTCGGTTTCGAGTCTGTTTATATCTTCCGCAACCTCTTCCGTCCTGCCACCTAGTGTTAGGTCGTCCAGAGCGGCGATTTCATTTGGATGAAGATGGGCTGTAGAGGTAGACAGAAGAGTAAGGGACCCAAAGGGTCGCCGTGTTGGAGCCCCACTTGCAACAAAACACAGTATCGACCGTATTTAAGATGTGAGTGTTCCAAGTAAGCTAGATTGCAAAAGGGTGCCAGTTCAGAAAGAATGTTATATAATGCTGTCAACATTTCAAGTCTGTATAGGCTGCTGAATGCGTTGGAGAAATCTATTTTGGCTATGATTGTTTCGTTGTCTAAACTGTTCAAAAATCGTCTTGTTGCGTGTACTGCTGCCTCACATCCTCCTGGTACACCAACTCCGACTTGTCTGGGGGTGAGGTATTCAGCAACTTTAGGCGCCGCGTAAGAGCTGGCCCATTTGGCTGTCAGTCTGCGCCAAAAGTAACCAATGACAATGGGTCTCAGGCTTCGAGTGCTTTTCATAAGGGCGAAGAGAGTTCAACCGAAAAGAGTTGCTCGAATCCCAGAAGCGCATTCTACTGCGAGAAGCAAGTTTACCAGAGCCGTAATGGCGGCTAGCGGAGTTGGGCCCGAGTCTGGTTGGCTTACTAACTCTAGGATGTGCTGGGGGCGTAGGCCGTCTGGCCCACCGGCTGATCCCGCCGGGAATTTGCGAATACATCTGATTACGTTCTCCTCGGTCATCTGAAGGGGGCGGCATCCGGTGGCCCGGGCACTGGCTCCTGGCTGTGAGGTGGGGGCGGATATTTTGTTTTGAGCTCCTCCCATGTGGTCTCGTTAATTGGGATTGGCTTGTCGTCCGAGCTCAGAATCCTAGCTGCTGTTCGAATATTCCAATCTTCAAATTTAGAGGTCATGGCTGAGGCCCTCGCTTGTTCCACTTGCTTTCCTTCTTTCTTTCTGTGTTCTGATCCCTCTTGTCCAATAAAGAGCCAGTCAATGTCCTTGGAGCTTCTGGCCAGGAAATCGCTAGATCTTTGTTTGATTTTTATGGTCATGTTATGGCGTCTGCCTCCTCTTGCAGGCTTGGCTAATGTCAGTGCACCAAAGGCGAAAAGCTGCCTTCATTGGGCCAAGGAGCATGGATCTCAGAGAATCCGTCCTATAATTGTGGTTAACAAGGCGCTCAAACCTGGTCTGGCTGCTTTGGGTATGTGTTTCATCAGACTGGCAGTCAAGCCTGGATGAGGAATGGAATTGACTACATTTACCTCATTTGTACCCAGAAATGTTGCTGGCAGTTGTGTCCTTGTATCGGGAGGTTCCTCTGTCGGGGCATGGGGACCTATTGGTGGTTTGTGAGAACCTGGGCACGGGTTGTCTCTGGGTCCATGTCGAAGCCATTCTTGTTGTGCAGTTTCCATTCGATGTGGCATACTCCGAATATACCCTTTTGTTTGGGCCTTGGTCCCTCTTGTGAGTCAACGATCTGGGGTTGTTTGCTGTATGAAGAAGCCATTCAACTGCGTGATAGGGTCTTCCGACCCGGAGCGGGTCGTGACGGGTCTTTGTTGTTAAGATACATGGAAAGCAGAAGGGGAAGGGAATGAAGATACATGAAGTGGGTTGAATGGAACTAGATGTATACAAATTCGGTTTCAAATGTCAAAAAATGAACGTCTCTGCGTTGCTATAGCAATACGTATTATGACGTCGTGGGATTTTATAACTGCTAAACGGTGAATAATATGGAGTTAAATTCTGGTTTCCATTTGAATAGGTTACACATTTTCATCTAAAATCCTGAAAAATCTCTGTAGTAATATAAGACAATATATAAAAATCTCTTATCCTGGCCTCAATTGAAACGAAATGATATAACAATCATGCGCTGACGAACTCTCACTGTTTAAAAAAACTGCATAATTCTAGGATAGATAAATCCGTCGCCTGCCTCTAAGCTGGGCTCAATAGTAACAATGATTATTGTCATTATTATTATTATTGCTATTATTAATAAATATTATTATTATTATTATCATTATTATTGTGCTTCATAATTATTAAGAAAAAGGTTTCTCAGGTTCAATAAGAATACAAAAGTGCGTTCAAGGTTTTCGTCCCCATCGGGCTGAACGAAAGAGCGCCTGAATGCTACTGCATTAAAACGTTGTGTACAAATAGACAGACGTTGAAAAAGATGAGTTGTTTCGCATGAGTCTCCCGTTGCCTGTGTCATACGGCGGCCCAGCTCTTGTAGAACAATGCCGGTGCAGTTTATGGGGACCAGTGATTCGATGGCCACTGGCACAAAATCATGCGTGGTGGGGAGGGATGAGTATTTGATGCACTTTCGTTCTGCGGCATGTTCTGCTGCTCCACCGGCTGTTGATGCTGTCAGGTGTACATAAGAGGATGCGCATGTGTGAATGGCTGTTGTTGCGTACCATGCTAGGTGTCTGCCTCTCGCTCATGGGTTCAAAGTGGCGCCATCTTGTCACTTGCCATCGGTGCGGATCAGTCCCTATGGTTCTCTTGAGCTCGGAATGTCCGCTTTCAAGAGAGCTCTCCAGATTATTTCATTGATGGCAGAGTGTCATGCTGCTCTTCCCAATGATCTTCTGCAGACCAGACCGTGATGTGTACCCGGATCGACTCTCTCCCCGCATTGACTTGGATGGGGTGCACAGAGCACCAGTCCTAAGCGAAGTCCAGCCTCAACATTGATTTCCTCATTGTTTAATCCCAACCCGCAGGACGCCAAAGGGATAGTCCAAAGCCAAGGTCTGTCCCAGGTCTTCTGTTGGATCTGGATCGGTATCATCGTCACTGGAAGGGAATCCTTACGAACGTTGAACATTTCCTCCTGGTACACGTCACTCCAATCTTTCACGGCTAGGATGGCGCCCACGAGCGAGACGGTCGACGCAGCTGAGCCCCGAGTCCTCCATCTCCAATTGGGAGCGAAGCTTGTAACCACTTAATGTCATTGAGCTTCGTGTTGAGGATCTTCTCCAGTCCTGTTCTAGTCTGATGGTCCATTGTTTCCAGTAACGGCTGGTTCCAGCACGAAGAATTTCGCGACAGGTGAGTCATCTTTGCCGCCCCGAAACAAGATCTCAGCAATGTTAGTGCTGCTTGTGACTGGAGGTCCATATGGTCCTTCAATATTCGACCAAAGTATTCGCTATGTCCTTGCAGGGCTTCACCAAGGGCCTTCCCTCTGAAAAGTGGAGAGCCCAAAAGGGTCAGTTCCTCTGGTTCTCGTCTTCTGAAGTCCTCAAAACCCTCTCCAATCAACTGTGCCGCCGAGTAGTATTCACATTTAAGTCTGTTCAGGGAAATTCCGAGCGTGGTCTCAAGCTCTTTTATCTTTGTAAAATCTTGCCGAACGTCATCCACGTTTACCCCTGGGGAAAGATCATCAAGGTACCCAAGCTTTAACGCAGACCGCAATTCCCGTAACGGCAGGCAAAACAGCAGAGACCCTAGCGGGTCTCCTTGCTGACGTCCAATCCTAGACCTCACTACAAATCGACTGAATTGTAGGTTGGCCTCAATTGAATATACCTGGTGGGTGAACGCATAGAGTTTTGGGATGGTGTCATAGACGGCTAGAAGCATTACATCTCTCCGCAGTGTGTTGAAGACATTTGCGAAGTCCAATTTTACGAAGGTTTGGTCTCATTGAGTGTTTGTCTCAAAATTTCTTGCAGCGTGGACCGCTGCCTCTCCCCCTCCAGAGGTTGCAATGCCTACCTGGAGCGGGGTGAAGAACTATCCCAGCCTTTTCAGGGCATGACCATTGGCAAATTTTGCTGCCAGCCTGCGCCAAAAAATATCCGATGACAATCGGTCTGAGGCCCTCTGATTTCTTGGAAAAAGCGATAAGAGAGCTTCCAAATATCAGTTCACGTAACTCGGGTGGACAATCACCACGCAGCAGTACATTCATGAAGTCCGTCGTAGACTGGAGTAATGTTCCAGCCGATTCCCTGGTATTTATTAGGTCGAGTAGACGTTGGGGTCGGAGCCCATCCGGACCCCCCGCTGAACCCACCGGGAACGATCTTATCGCATCTTCCATTTCTCTCACCGCGACCTTTAAAGAACACGTTTGTGACGGCTCAGGCAAGTCTGACATTTGATCCGTCCATCCATTTGCTGGGTGTCTTTCCTGCATAACGGTTAGTGATTCGGTCGTCGCCTCGACTGGGCGATCCTGACTGCAGAGTATACGTGATGCGGACCTGATGTTGCCCTCCTCCACCTTGCCATTCACCGCTGCCAAAAACCTACATCTACCCTCCTTCGTGTCCCTGACGCACAATCGGCTTCCACATCATCCTCTCTCGCGTAGTCCTTATTCTCGAGGCGTCTTTTAGCCACATTTGTCGCGTTACGTCTGCGGCCAGTCCGCTGTGGCTGTGCAAGAACGCTGGAGGCAAAGCGATGAAGCTGATGCCATGTCTCAATGTTACTCGGGTCGTTGTTAATGGAAGCCAAGATTCTCTCTAGGGTCTGTGAACAGGCTAATCGAGCAGCCTTCGGGACATGTTTTATAACGCCTCCACTCCCTTTTCTCGGGTGGTTGATATCTCCTGTTCCTTGATGAATAGATGTCATCGTTCGAAGCCGGACACTGGTGGCTTAACCTGTGCACCAATTAGAGCAGTCGCCAAGAGCAAACGTTTGTCTAACTATTGCGTCATTATCTCGAGAAACAATCGATTTAAGGTGTCTTATAGCTGTGACTTCAAGTGGATGTAATTTGATAAGGAAACGAGCTGTAGGCTTTATATTTTCAACGATAGTAAAGGTCCATAGGGGCTCCAGTCTGGTCAAATATCGCTTTTCCATATCAAACTTTTGCCCCATGTGATTTTGCCAATACACTACTGCACTCACAGGTTCCGAGGTACTACACTTGGCAAACCCAAAAATCTCGCAAAGCCGAAAGACAGGCACAACTGTGGAAGGATGTCCCGGGGTCATTTCCATTCTCCATATTTCTTAACCCGGGCAACGCCGGGTACCCCAGCTAGTTATTATATAAGAGAAAGACAAAGAGAGGGAAGCACGAGACATTGGAGATTGTTTTTGCAATAGTCAGGTTGGGCGATATTGGTAAGACAAAAGCAAAACACACAGAGGTATTTCCACAGATACAAGCAGCAGTTGTCGAGAATAATTACCTCTTCTCTGAGAAATCTAGGTTAGAACTGGAAAGTAGGCATCCAACAATAAAATAGATTACATACCAGTTGCTACTAATGTCCTTTGCACTCACTGCGAATAAATGATTTTTTTAACTTTTTGTCATTCAACGTCTCAAAGAGTTTTCACTTTAACGACGAACGTGAATTAATAACTAAATATCTCTTTAATAGGTCTAATCACACTTGAAATACAAATGTGCTCTTGCCATTGTTCGCATACTAAATTCACCAGCTAGGACTAAGCCTTTTTATGGTATCGTTAATGTAATGACTGTAGACGTAGAACAATTAAAATAGTTCATGCGGAGCGTAGCGGAACGCCGTTCCTATTTGTAAAATGCAGCGGTCTTACCGTTCCGGTGCGTAAAATATGTCGGAACCCAGTATAACGCCATTTCTTTCGTCTCGTGAAAATGAAAATGCCATTTTGTGGCCATTTTGCTGTTCAGCTTGTTCCAAGTGGAAATTATTTTAAAATTCCGATTGTAACGTGCACTCTCTTACTGTCATGAACTATATTACTAATCCTGAAAAGATTAATGAAAGGTCATTAAATATAATGATTAACGAGTTGGCAAACGGGGGCACAGCCCCACTCTTCACACACGGATCCCTGTATACTCGTTGTTTATTTGCGTTTGATGTAATTTATATTAGCGCTATTACAGTTACAGGTTGCATAATATCCAGCCCGGCCATTCTTTCAATCGTTAGGGTTTGTTGATGTCAGGGCAGAATCATCGGCGACAATGGTCCTTTACTTATCACCACAGACAACTCTTGACAAGCTATTCACTTCATGAGATTCTTATGCTGAGATGTTGTATTAGACATGGTCTTGCCAAAAGCCTGAAGGCCTCCTTTCATGGAGTCGCTTTCTTAATATGTAGTGCATGTGCCGTAACAATGTTTTGGAAATTATCGGACATACAATTTATACTTAATGTACCACTAATTGTACTAGGCTACTACAAAGGTACTGGTCGTGTCAACTTAATGTCTGCGGTATGGGCACATCGAATAATTCTTAGGTCGACTACTGCTATTATTTTGTCGGAATTTCTCGAAGTAGACCATTAAAGGCTGAATATTTTAATTGATTATGCTTTAGTGAGTGGCACTATGGACGCAAGCGGCATAGTTAGCTTCGTTATCTCGAACTTAATATATGACTTATAATGGATACGATTTGCCCAGAAAAGAAACGAGTGGAATCCTGTTGGGTAACGATGATCTGTCACACCAGAGAGGACCAAGGCACAAATGAGGTTGATGAATATTATTCCTAAATGCAATAGAATGCATCGAGGGCATGTAGGTGTTCATTTGCTCAATACTCAGTTCTTCAAATATATGTTCGAATAGTCGCTGTGTGCAGTTTATGAATCTTGTATAATGTATTGTCAACGTCAAAAGAAATATTCGAACTATCATTGTCTATCCAATATTTAACAAAGCTATTGACTATCTGTAAATATTTTTCGAAAATTATTCTAAAGATTAGGTGTTAAATGTAATGGTGCAGTCAAACTTAAAAAGTCATAGAGTTCACATTTATATTTGAACGGGATATCATTCTTCGACTGCATACAACTAAAACAGCACAGAAAAACGACGAAATTACTCCAAAGCTCAAAAGCAGACAAAGAAGTTTGAACACACAAGGACCATTAAAGCTATTGCCACGGATCCCTGTATACGTGTGAAGTGTGTATGTCCGTTCACCTCTCTCTTTACACACACATACACACACACACCCGCACACACGCACACACACAAATATATATATATATATATATATATATATATATATATATATATATATATATTCCTCCCTCCTCTCTCTCTCTCTCTCTCTCTCTCTCTCTCTGTGCTTTGTGTTCGGTCGTCTGTGATATTTCATTCTCAATGAGAGCCGCATCTCTTAGCAACCGCTGATCCACCAAAGACGCTTCTTTGTCTTGGCCGATAATTGATCTCCTGGATATGAGCTCTTGGAACCCGGGCTCATCAATATGTCGACGACTCCCAACTGTACTTGACAGGCATAGGCCTCTGAGGCACTGGATTGTGTCTCAAAAATCTTGGCAACTGTGGAGCAAGTGCAGATCTGGATGTCTTCCAATCGGGTAAGAATGAATCAGGATAAAACTGAATTTATTTGGTTGGGCACGAGACAAGCGCTTTCAACGGTTGACAACGAAGCGATTGAAGCAGCATTTCCTAATTGGAAGGTTCAACGCGTCTTCCGGGACCTGACAGTTCTTCTGGATGAAGACCTGTCCTTGGAGGAACATGTTAGTCTCCTGTACAGGTCTTGTTATTATCAACTGCGCCAGATTAGAGTCATTCGACGAAATCTATCACTGGACTACTGCAATGGTGTCCTTGCGGATCTGCCAAAGTTCCGGATAACACAGTTTCAATCTGTTCTTAACTGCGCCGCCCGAGTCTTCGCCAAACTGCCAAAATACTACCATATTTCAAGCTATATGCGTGAAACGTTGCCAGTTGAGGATAGGATCACATTCAAAATTATCCTCATGAGTCGCCACGGCTCCAGAGTACATAAGGGTGAATATTCAGAAAGTGTTAATTTCCAGTTACCGCATACTAAGTAAAAATGTGGTCATCACATTTTAAAAAGCGATACATTTTTCGATACATATTAACTGTTGGGCTCATTTGCAAAAATAACGTTTTTAAAAAAGTAAACATTATTCTGATATATTGCAATAAATGACGTAAAATGTCAGGACCGCAACCTGTCACCAATGCAAGGTCCTTGCCTTAAATTCCAGGTAGTTGTTAACACTTTGCAATAATAATAATACAATTGTACCAATTTCACAGAAACTACATTCTTTCATTAAACTGTGCAAATAATTATGCACCGGAGATTTATTTTCGGCTTAAAATATTTTTTAAAGTTGTGTTACTTACTTACAATTATTTATGTCAGCACCGCAACCGCTATCGGTGCACACCTATTAGCAAGCTGTGCGTATAATGAATGCGCATGCGCTCTGCTGCATGGCATCAAGTTCCAGTTGCTATGATGATCGTATATTGCCGAATGGCTGTGTGATCACTGATAGTAGTTTAAAATCTATAAAGTTTCGGATCACCTGTACGATTATGTTTATTCAACGTCAGCACCGCAACCAATAATACACGCTGACCATTCATGTTTAAGTGATTTTAGATCTCATGTTTCGGATCGAAAGAAGGTGCTGAAGAAGCGAGACCTATTATTGTGCACGCATGTTCAGCGGGATTGGCGTAGAAATTATACTTCCAGCAAAATGTCAGCACCGCAACCATGCAAGCAGTCGCGGTGCTGACTTCATGGTCGCCGCTCTGGCATATGCTCAGTTGTTAGGGTTTTAGTTGCCCTTAGCATAAATAACCATTATGTTTCAACAGTAGAGTCTGGCTGCCAATTTACACTATTATTTCCTTATATCTAAATGTACCCTTTAAAGTAAATTTCAGTCATATAATTAGATGAAAAAAATAATATTTGCGAAGTTTTACTTAAGTATTGTTGTTTTTTTTTAGATTTCTTTGATCACATAAATATTGTAATAATGCCTCTTACATCTAAATAAAAATCAGCAATTATAGATCAAAAATCAAACCCCTTTTTGGCCAATTAGTTGCTACTGCAGAATGGAGTTTGACCCATTCCCTTGTGAGTGCTACAGTCCTGGCACGATGCGATATGATTCTAACACTGCCACAAGAAATATCTCCAGTTCTAGTAACCACATGAACAAGATCACTTGTGAGATGATACAGATACTGCTGCACAGCTGCTTGACAAACCTTCTGATGTGTTTCCTTGTCTGTGCAGTCTCCTGTTGGTCACCAAACTTTACCTGTTCAGAATATGTTTCTGCCCATTGAAGAACCCAATGATGAACATATTGGAAAGTTTCAGTTGTCAAATACAGTGGTCACCTTTATCTTAGGAAAATTTTTAGTGTTAATTTATTAGATGGTGATGTGGAAGTTTTATGCCTGGCTGCGGTTAGATGCCCACGTGGCTCCATTGCTAACCATTTCTTTTTGCCTCATGCTGCAGACATTTGTTTCTACGAGCTTAAAAACATCATATGTGTCATTGATGAACCTAAATCTATTGTATTGGTCTGCATAGCAGACATTGTGCCTTGGACGATTCAGTTTGGTCTACTGATTTGTTGAAGCTTGGTTTGTTATCTTAAGCAGTTTTGCTGATTTCAGTTTCTAGTTGCTTTTGTTAGTTATATTATGGGCAATAACTACTTAATACCTTTTCTTGTTTAAGTTTGAAACGATGTGGTCTGTAGTATTGTGGTGTGACTTTATTAAGTGTTTATTTAGTGTTTTTACATTTTACAGCTGGTACGAGCAGACAGGTTGCTAAGTTTGTCATCTGATTAGTCTTTGGTGCTGTTTGTTAACCAAAATTGATTCATAATAAATATTTTGAAGCTTTGTTTGTTACTGCTGGTTTACTATTGTACCTGTGAGGCAGCAAAAATTTACATTATTATTACATGCAAATTATTTCTATGAGAAGTTAGAAATGTTATAGGTCAGTTGCGGTGCTGACATTTTGGCAAAACATTTGTTTTTACAATTTTTTTCACTATCTTATAATTTTCATTTTTTTAACATTATATTGAAAGTTTCCATATGATGCAGCTGTACATTAATTAATTAAGAAACCTAAGATAAAGTTGTTTTATGCAGCTTGGTACTGAAAATTTAATTTGGTTGCGGTGCTGACATTATGTGGTTGCGGTGCTGACTTCGTGTGCCACATCAACAATTTAAAAAAAATTATTCCACGGAAATAGGATATATCCGTTATGAACAATATTGTAATATCTTTACAATATACTTGTATTCTTGATTTTTTCACTTTTACATTTTTTTCTTAATTTTGAGTGACTCCATGTCGTCTATATCAGGCAAATGCATGTCTGCAATTGTCTATAATATCACTGTGACTGGTTTGTTGCTGGAATAATTAAATTCGACTTACAAACGCTCAAGAGACTTATTCAGAACTTCTGAACTAAAGTCCCAACTAACACATCAACCTCCTTTAACTAAGACCCATGCAGGAGCTCCCAGCGAGAATCTGAATTCGAGGAACAAAGCTATTAAGACACTAAATTCTGCATAGCCAGTCATCACTATTTGACCAAGACCGTTGTTTTGTACGCATACCTGCAGAAGAACTGTTCTATGTGAACTGGGTTTCGACTGTTGGGCCAAAATTGTGTAGGCCCTCGTTGTCATTCTGCTACTTCGCTATTCATTTCGTTCCCAACTTGGTTCGAACTGCGTATTGTCATAGGGAGATTCACTGTCTCAATATATGCTACTTCTGGATATTGATCTCATAATTATTGTAAGAAGGTGATCGTCGTTTGTCCGTCATAATGAAGACTAGTCTTAGGATGAAAAGGTTTCATATATGTGTTATCACTGCTACTGAAGAATATGCGAAACGAGCTCAACCTATTCGTTAGGAACCAAGAACCTGCCCGATTTCCTCTATCATGCAGTCGATAACCGGTTCATCAGCAATCAGTGATCTCTGATGAGCCTCCAATGCCTCCTGGTTTTGTCCACCGATCTGAACGACGTATTCAATAAAAGATAGGCCCTACTGACTATGTAAGGCCTAACAGCAAATTTCAGGTGACATTCATGAAGTTTAACAGCAGCATTGAGTGAGATAAAGTAGAACTTGGCCATACTACACTGTTTAGACTTTGAGATCGATATATGTGTTGGATGTTGTTGCTACTACTAGTACTCCTGCCACTTCCTTACCACAAAGCCACTTCTAATAATTTCTAATTGTAATTGTAATTTTAATTGTACATTTTGAAAGCGCCGCTCAAAATCAGCGGCGCTCAAGACCCAAGTCGGCTGTAAGGCGGAGATACGCCAGAGAATAAGATGGTCTTCAAGGGTCTCCAAAACTGGCCAGGGAAGAGAACTAGGAGCTCCACCCAAAGGGAAAAGGGAGACTGTTCCAACTGGAACGACCCAAATAAGCAAAGCTTTTGTTTGGTCCGTACCAGCGCGCATAATATGTATGTATTCAGGTAATTCAAGGTTCGTTCAGTTTCTTATCTACGTGTCAACGTAGGAATAACTTATTCACCTTTATTGATCATTATAAGTAATAACCTCAGTTCTAGCAGCATCTCAAAGAAGCACCTCCGCACGAATGACAATGCATATAAGGTACGACTCCAAGAACAATAAATTCCTATAGTCCCTTTCTTCATGCATATAATACAAGTAGGATATGCCCTCGGATCCGTGACATCAGCTCAACGTGTGTGGCTCACGAGCTACCACTTAATCAGTTCTGCTGATTCGACGTCGTCGTTATTTTATGGGAGTGGGTGATGCCTTCATTTCAAAGCACATGACACGCTCATTCGAGGTCATTGAAACACTTGTTAAATCATTACCATTTATCTTAAACGAACTATCACTAGTATCGTCCTTAGTGTTTGATAGCATTCATCATTAAATCACGATTTCTGTGTCTACGTGTATGTGTGCAAACTATTCTTTCACTTTATTCAAAATGTGTGATCTACGTACGATGTTTTCGAATCCAATGCCTATGATTGCAGTTCGGTTGTCTTTTGTTCGTTTGACTTGCTCCATCAGTTCTCGTGTTTCTTTGATGTAGTCTGTGAATAGAATGAGAACGTTGCGTTTCTCTGGTCGGTCTCCTTTGGTCGATTTGAATATGAAGTCATTCACTGCACTGAATCCGACGTGTGTGAGCTTATCTCCTGCTCCTCTTGCTATTCCTTGTGTCATGTTTCCAATGGCATCAACGACTTCATCTTTGGTTTGCCATTTAGTGAGGTTAAAGACTAAAAGGGCAGGTACTCCTGAAAAGAACATTGCAAGAGTCGCCTAAGTTTTCTTGTGCTGCTACCAGGATACATAATTATATTAGTTTATATTAAATTGTGTTCGATATAGTGTAGTGCAGTACTGCAGTAGATCAGCTAATAATCATTGAGCAGATTTGCGCTTTCAAGAGATACTAACATAGATGTTGCAATCGGTATTTACACTCGAATGCAACTCGAGTAAGTAAAGCTCGAGTACTTGGACTTATGATTCTGATCAAATTTCTCGCATCTGTTCTGGAACCCAAATTGGGCCCTCTTTGTTATTGTTGGCCTACTTTGAAACAAAACTCGATAATAACTGTAATTGTAGTTGTAAATACGACAATTTCTAGAGCACCGTCAGTAGCAAGCTAGTTCTAGGGTGCTTTACATAACAGTTCACTGTCAGTAAATGTTTGTTTGTAAGTTTGTTGGTCTCTACTCGAATGCTGAGTAGACCCATGTTGTCTTCACAGTTTCTAATCTGTTTGTTATGCGTCACGTTCATTTATGCTTTACAAGTTCACATCTGAGGTGATGGATGTGAAAACAGTGTTATCGCTAATGGACAACAACCAAAGTTGAACGATGATGTATATTCGACAACTTTATTGTCGACATCTTTCTGGAGTGACTTGTCACCAGGATGTCCTCTCTCCAGGAGACAGTCTCCGTTGCTCACCAACCTGTCTGTCTAATAGCCATCATCGTTCGCTTCTCTACTCTTCGCGACAGACAAACTCCTCGCGTGGCTTCGCTCCTTGCTTTCCGAGCGCATTAATTAGATCATAACAGTACTAATATAAAAATCCATTGGAAAAAACTATGTGAGATAATAAAGCACAAACCGATGACCAGTGGAAGTGTATCGTGACTTATATATTATTCCATTAGTAGACGTGATCAGAATGTTTTTGATCAACAAACCAAATGTGACGGTTGCGACGTGTGTGGTCGAGTTCCCAATGTTTACAAGACGCGCTATGTGCTGAAAAAAGGTTTTAATCTGATTCCATTTGAAGACGTCATCAGTGCCATTACCAAAGGATGCAATGGTCTTCCAATCATCAATAAGAAAAGCCAAGTCAATAGCACAATCTGCAGTACAGTGAAAACAGATCGGAAACAGATACACCTTTATTACAAAATAAGATCATCATCGTCGTCATCATCATCATCATCGAGGTTTAATTCGAACGAGAGGGTTCAAAGGGTAGTTCGTGAAAGGTCAGAGTGCGAGCAGTTGCAGTTTAAAAGAACGAATGCACTCTAACTTCCTTTGTCTCAACCAGAAGAAATCCGAATTCAATCTTCAAAGTCGAAAGGATCAGGCTAAATAATCCTTTGCTTTTCCATTCACCTGTCAACTTCAACTAAATCCTTTCCTCGTACTTTTACCCGGATTTGATCGATTTCTCTGCCATCGCTGTCTCATTTTCCACTCCAGACTATACTAGAAACTCTATCGATCTAAAACAATTCCGCAAACCATTGTTTTATCTTAAATGTCTTTGCTCACCTACTACAATGGTTCTTGAGTTCTTTACTGTTATCACCATATATCTTTAAATCTAGACTTTCAGTCGTTACCGGTGTTCGAACATATTGCCCTGATGAATTAACTCTTCGTTCGCACATAACTCCCATCCTAAGCACAATCCGTCATTGTCTCCGGCAGTGCCTCTGAATGCTTATCACTGTGATATTATTGGACATTTCTTCTGGTCTCCGGCAGTGCCTCTGAATGCTTATCACTGTGATATTATTGGACATTTCTTCTGACTTAACGCAGAGATCGTTAACAAGCGGATGTCATGCGCTCAGCCATTGAGCAGCGCTTTACACATTTATGGTATCGAGTGCCTTTGCAAAAGCCAGGAATAAATACCTCCAGAGTATTCATTTTTCAAATGCATTTTATGTTTTATCGTGCACAGTTAGTTAGGGCAAAATGGCAATTTTCCCGAAGCCATGTTGTGTGGAAAAGCAAGACTATCAACAAATGAAGTAAGACTGATGATTATTTTAAAAGAATTTAGAGCCCACAGGAAACGGAGAGTGGCGATTGGTCAATTATTTTATGTGATGTCACCTTTCTTATAAATTGGAAAGTCTATGTCAAATTATTATGACCTGCGGCACAGTCAACGCACTTAATGAACAGTTAATTACATTATTATTATTATTATCATCATCATCATCATTATTGCTATTATTATTATTATTATTATTATTATTATTGTTATTATTATTGTTATCATTGTTATTACAAGAATTTATGCATAGCGCTGCTTCAAGGTGACTACTTAGAGGCGCTCCCAACCCCAGCATGGCCAAATAAAGTAGTCTTAAGATGAGAGAGGATTGCTTGAGAGGGGTTCTTGCGAAAGAGCGGAGAGTCAAAAAGAGGCCATTCCAGATTGAGGGGGCCACCACTAAGAGGGTACGGCTCTGCCTGGTGACGGTACGTGCATGTGGTCAATTGGGTTGCTATGATGGGAATAAAATTATGTGAAGTTTAGCAATGAATTAGATTTCATCGACCCCGAATATCTTAAAGTTCTTATTATGAGTGTACGCGGCATCTTTTCAAACATAATATTATGCAGTTCAGCTGTTTTGAATATTTCAGAGGGAATTTTCTTTCATACAAGGGAACCTACAAGAATATGCTGCTGAGCTGAGAATTTGCGTGAGTTTCTTAAGTGGCTGTGGTGATGACGACAACAAATTTTCTAAAGAAAGAAGGCATAGGCTACCTATAAACTTAGAATGGGTTCTACGTCACTTGTGAGACTTGTGGATTATCTGCACGTATTATAAATTAATATATAATATATTAATAAAACAGAATCAATAATATGTATTGCTGTTTAAAATTAAAACATTATGGCCTATGTAAGCAACTGATATGTACATATGATCTATATGACTACGTTGACTGACCGAAGACCTGGCTCGTCATGCATTGGACATGTGATAGTTTTCCTGGAAGGAGGTCAGAGGCACAGCAATTGACTACCGATGCATATGAAGAGGTGAAGGTTGTCTAAAGGAACGCGGCGTGATAGTCAGTCGAGGCACTGAGCTTACAAGTCAGTCGACTAGAAGAAATTGAGCTGGTTAGACGTATATCTGCAAGAGATGTCTGTCAGAAATTGTCAGGTGTACTCGAACTCCTGGCACTTACGAGTAATATGATAGTAGTATGAAAGGTTAAGTGAGGTTAAGTGAGCTCGTGATTAGTCAGTAGAAATTAGTAGTAGAAGTAGGAAGTAAGAAACAGGAAAAAGTCGGACGAGAAACGACGGACGGATCTAGAGAAGAAACGACGGATGCTGACCAAAAAGAGACGTCGAGTGAGAACTAAGATTTTCTTTTATTAAATATGAATAATCCTTAGAGACCAAGGATTAAAAATTGATTGCTCTGGTTTAAATTGTGGACTCAAGACTTATTGTGAAATATTGTGCTTTTATTTTGATTGTTGTCTTAATAAGAAATTGTAAAAATGTCTACGTAGTCTATTGACGATATTACATAGGGTATAATTGAGGTGGAGGTGCGGCCAACTAGTCAACAAGGGTCACGGACATCCTCCTCGATGTCGCTAAAGTTGGACCGACACATGCAATTAATGGAAGAGAGAGAGAGGGACGAGAGGCAGAGAGGAAGAGACGAGAGACAGAGAGAAATAATGAATTGTTCGATGAATAAATTAATCTCTGTAACTGAAATTATGCCCTTTACCGATGACAATGTAAATGTGATCAACAGGGAGATGGTAACAAATAGAGATAAGACGTCCCAAACCATGATTTTGAGTACGGACCTTGACCGATTGTCAGAACCGGTTGTTTTTCTCACGAGAACATCGGCCTTACCACCGGAACCTGTCAAACCAATAGTAGATGAGCCCAGAATGAGTGAGAGGTTAAAGAGTAAAATGAGACCCAGTTATAATGAGTCAATGTGGGATGCTTTGGAGATGAACCCTCATAAATTCATGTCTGAGAGTAGAGTAAAGTCTGGAGACCATGTGTCATGGGGAGAATCACGGGGGACGAACCAACTGCTTCCATATAAAAGCGACGGCCTAGCAACCCACACACTCATAGCCATAAGATTGCCAAAACTTATATTATAAGTGGCAGCAGAGATAGGAAATTGAGTTAGGTAACAGGAAATAAGAGGGGCTGGTTACGACGGGTATGGTCCATATCATTTTCATCACTGACAATTAGTTGCTCATTGTCGCTGCCTTTGATGGAATGCACATGAACTTAATGGAACCCGGATTAATAATAATGGTGCGTAATAACATTGATCCATAATGATGCTGAAACAAAGAAACGACTGTTGATCGCTACCATTGATGAAGAAGATTGCTCAGAGTACTACACATTTAAAAACAGTTGCGTTCATGTACAATGAACTCACACGATGCTGATAAACTGATCAACATTTAAATCACGTTGATTTAAATGAAACGTCTGATTTCATCTTCTGAACTTTGTCCTCAAAACAGTCTAGCTAATAAGTTATTTAGCAAATGTTGTAATTTCTTTATTCTTAGTAAGTTCTAATGCAACCATAATAATGGCTTCGATCTATGGATATCAGCGACAAAAGCTTAGCTTAGCAGATTATGCAATAAATAAAGCCCACCTTCAAAAATCTTTGATGAAATAACTCCTGCTATGAGAAAACAGCAGACCAGCATGCGGATACAAAACATTGTTTACGTGCAGTTGAAAAACCAGGACAGTATCTCTTCTTGCTGTTCAAATAGTATTAAAAATTATAAAGCAAAAATGTATGTAAAGTATATATAAAGTATATATAAAGTATATATATATATTATATATATAAACAAGTTCATTTGGCAATCCAATAAGCATAAAAGAACAAAGAACAATTATTACACATTTTGAAATTGCCATCGGATCACCCAGGAGACCCAATTGGGGATCGGAAGATCCCGCCGGTTAGAGTCACCTGGGAATTTTGCGGTAAAAAATAAACAATAGCACTAATTATAGTTTTAAAACTATTGCAAGTTTGTACAAAAAGGCAATTCCTTAGATAGTATTAACTAAAATCTTAACTAAACTATATTAATAACATAGTATACCAGTCACAGTTTCTGATTTCAAGCGTGATAGTGATCTCATTGTAACAACGCCAGCCACAAATAACATGGTCTGCAGTTCTTTTGTGTGCTTATTAGTAGGCCTAACTTGGTCACTCCGCCCCATTCATCTCTCACCCCTGTTCATTCAGTATTGCCACCCTGATCTGAATTGGCACACATTTGGAATAGGGCGCAATAGAAGTGGGATGGCATTTAAAATCCTAGGTCCTGCACATTTTATAGAAGAGAACCTAGTGTTCGTCCTCGCATAAGTGGTATAGAAAGTGGAGATGCTTCTTGATAAATGATAATGGCTACTTGGGAGAAAAGGAAAATAATCTAGAAACATGTGGGGTAATAAGTTGTGGGAGCATTGGAACACGAAGTTTGTAATTTCTTCCATTTTTAGTATTTTTCTATTTTTGAATTCGAGTCCTATATGCGCACCATTGGTATCTTTGCTACAAATTTTATTGCCTTTTTTCTGCAAAATATTTAATTTATGTAAATTTGATTTATACGCAGAGGCCCAGACTATAATATTATTATCGCATGTTAAATATGGGTAAATAAGCGTATAATACAGAGTTGAGCGGGCCTTGGCTGGAAGCACCTTGGATATTCTTGAGACTATTCCGATACTTTTAGCAATTTTACCGATATTGCAGATATGTGATCAGACCACGAAAAGTGCTGAGCTATAAAAATTCCTAAACATTTTCAGAAAGAAATCTGGGTATTGAGTAATCAGAATCCTTTGATTTTTATGGTTGGCGAATGCGCTGGTGGAAGCTTTCTGTAAAATCTGAACATCATAAAGTTGATTTTGTCTAGGTTAAGGGTTGATTTATTGGCTCCAAGCTATTCTGCTATCTTATCTTAAATAGATTAGTATCATTAGCAAAAAGTATAAAAAATAAAGTAAGAGCGACATTAGGAAGGTCATTAATATGAAGTACGAATAATAATGGACCCAAGATAGAAACTTGAGGACCCCCTAAGTTAATGGTCAGGATATATATATATATGTATAATAAATAATATATATATATATGTTTTATTCACAAAGTAAACGACAATATTGATACATACATGCCGATTTAAATGGTCTGAACGTTGATGTTGAAAGATTAAGTGCAGTGCAATGAGCTGCAGAATTGAAAGTAGGTTATGGAAGTACATATAATCGATTAAATGTTTCCTAGCCTCGACATGTGAGGGCCGATGACTACACCTATACCTCACTGCCTGATATTTAGCTGACACAGCACGAATGTACTCAGGATTGTACGTGAGGGATGTCCTTCACTGGATTCAGGTTCGGCAGCGCATTCATTAATGGATCTTCTCTATTGATGAACCAACACGTATCAAGAGAATTTATGAAGATAATTATATCCGACCATTAACCTGTTTATTTTAAAATCGAGAAAACTTAAAACACAGCTAAGAAAGGTGACAAGATCTACAAGAAAATTCTGTTCAATTGTTTCATAAGTTTAATTATATCTTACGGATAGCTGAAGGGCCGAAGTATAATAGAATATTGGTAAATGCATGTCATTACAGAAAATTATTAACGTGACGGAAGATTGTCATGTTTTCCAATGGTTACACTAACCATGACCACGACTCAAACGACGCCTGATCTAACCCTAACTAATACTCACGACGTAAATTATGGAGATCCTATTGAATTCTACCGAACTGGGTATAGAATCTAGCTGAATGTTTCATACAAAGTATACAAAACCTCACCTGGTAGGCCTATATTTTACACTGAAGTTACTCAGTTTGAATTATTTGACGATGTAAGATCTGGTTTGATTCTTGAGTGGTTTGTACCATTCACAGTCATGTTTTGATGTACTTCGATGATAATCTGATCAATCCAATGACTTTAAGTTGAATCCTGCGGCGATTGATATATATATATATATTACGCAATTAAAGAAGATTGTCTGGCCCGTATCATGAGGAACAGTTGAAAGGTCCACCATTGAAGATACAAAAAAGTGAACAGATAAGAAACAGCGTCGCGTAAAAGCATGCACATAGTCCACCGCTTGAAAACCTTCTGCGAAATTAATTAAAAAAATTTTTGCCTTCAACCTTTTTTATGTTAGTCTGAGGGCGTGTCGATGGAAAGTCGTCTAGGAAATCGTGGGACTTTGCACGAATAAGAGATAGGTATACACCTGTTGTAACCTATATAGCGCCATACTTTTTGAAAATTGCTATAATGCACTTACTTGGGTGAGTGTAGAAAGTGAGTTTCGGATCAGCTTAGTTTTGTTACAATATACACGTAGATTGCAATACTGCCGATAGTATTTCTCCAGCCAACGTGTTACTGAAGTTCGTGTCCTACCGTGACTAGAAGCGAATATCACCTCAATGTTGCTCTTCGAAGACTTCGATTGTTGAGCATTATCAGACGCAGGACGATTAGGATCTTTAATAAGCGAAATTCACAATTGATCTTTCCTGTTTTAAATATTGTTAACCTTCTTTGCTTTAACCGAAGTTAACGCACCTGTTTAATCCTATTTATTATGTATTATCTCTCATAGTTTGTTTTTCTTACTTTGATTTAAGACGTGTCTTTTACCTATAAGAAACAAACAATTGATTATCTTGAAATTTGTCCTGACTGTTTTCGAACAGAAATCATATTTAAATTTAATTGCCATAATTCCTGGCTTTAACTGAAGTTTGTGCAAAGGTTTAATAGGTTATATTTTATCTTTCATAATTTATTCTTCTTGTTTTCAACCAAAGACATCATAGAAAATTGACCTGTTCAAATTTTTTCCTAGGTCGATGTTTGATAGAGACAGAGACAGACAGACAGACAGACAGACAGACAGACAGACAGAGACAGACAAACAGAGACTGACAGACAGAGAGAGCAGTGAACATGATGAAAAGAAGTGAACCCAGGACGGATCCTTGAGGGACCCCGAATTTAGCAGCTACCCAGGAGGTTCGGGAGTCACCTAGGATGACCATTTGGGTGCGATCAGTAAGATAAGAGCGAAACCAAAGAAGAGGGAGTCTACTAAGACCAAAGGACATTTCAAGGCGATGCAGTAGTATCATGGTCTATCATATAGCATCAAAAGTCCTAAGAGAGTGACATGGGACTTATCCATAGCAGAATAGATGTCAGAGAGAAGAGAAAGAAGAACAGTTTCAGTTGAAACCAGATTGCCTAGGCGGCAGAAGACCGGACTGTTCCAGGTAAGGAAAGAGTTGAAGAGAAGCAAGACGCTCTGAAGTGTTTGAGAGACAGGAAAGATTTGCAATGGGTCGATAGTTTTGGCACAAACTAGGATCCAGGTTCAGCTTCTGAAGAGTAGGAAAGACAAAGCACGCGTCTGGGATGCTGGACGGATACCTTCTGAAAAAGACCTATTAAACAACGATCTACCAAAGTTCGTGATGCACACATGATATACATAGTTTGATATATTAATATTTAATTTAAAAAAATGTAATTAATTAAAATGGTCAATATAATACATTACTTCTAAATATGTGTGCTGCAGAGTAAGTGATCAATCGGCTGGGAATGGGTGTCCGCTCGATAGTCCTAAGGTTCGATAGTCCGAAGATTCTATACTCCAACATTAATTTAAATAAAAGCTGGATTAATTGATGAAAAGAATGTGTACAACTGGGATCTGAATTTATATGAAAATAATCATGCCTAAATGGAAGCTGGATGAATGGGAAAAAATGGTGCAATCCAGCTTCCAGCTAATCATAATTCTTTACATCAACTAGCTTCCATCAAAACCGCAAAATTATCACCTATCGACCAAACATCATGCAATCAACGGACTATCGAATCTTCGGACTATAGACACAGAACCGGTGTAGCGATTTCAAATTATTTCCCATTCACCTTACCACCCCCGGTAACCTGAAATCGATTTCAAGTTACCCCCGGGGGTAGCCTGAAGGCGATTTCAAGTTACCCCCTACGATTTCAGATTACCCCCAGGGGTAATATGAAATCAGTTTCAGGTTATCCCTCCGTAACTTGAAATTGATTTCAAGCTACATCCCTGTTACTAACTACTCCACTGCATGCAGTTCAGCATTGCCAGTCCCAAGCCTGGAAAAATGACCAGGGTTCTGAGGCAAGCTTGTGGGCCTCCCAGGTGAAACCACATCTTGCAAAAGAAAACACAAATGAAAAGCTCAGACTCATTGTCGTGGCAGGTCGGTCGGGAGATGAGAGGGTCATGGACCCATCTGTGAAGTGTCGTGGTGAAAGCCGAAAGGAAGCCAAGACTCAGAAGTCTCAAATCTTAACTACCAAAGCCAATTCAAAAATTGGATACTGGAATGTAAGAACATTATGATGCAGGGAAGTTGGCACAGGTGGTGCAAACTTTAAATATTGGGGCATAGTGAGATGCGATGGACCTACAGTGGCGATATTGTGTCTCGAGGAATAAGCATCTACTACTCATGCGAAGCCGAGTATGAAAGTGAAGGGGCATTATAGTCGCAAAAAATGATTTTAGCTAGTTGGATGGAAACTAGCAAGTGAAAGAATACTCACCATTAGACCATAAAGAGGGCATACCACCACTTTGAACCTGCAGCATTTGCTAAGTCTTCCTGTTACATTTGATGAGTTAAGTAGAAGAGGGAATTATCAAGTCAAAAGCTACTTATAATATTGTTCTAATTACACTAATTTCTTCACCAATTATGCTGAATCTTTATTATCTTATGGCTGCATATAACAATGGGGTGCACTTTGATCTCGTGTAGCCTATTCCTGATTTCACACATTTTACATTTCTTTGAATTTTATATATTTTTGACACGTTAAAAATTAGCCCTCCATCTTATAATTATGTGTCACGTGTTTTATTAAACAGTTGAAAGTATAACAATTTAAGATTTGACTCATTCAGATAGGAGGTAATGTAAACACGGAGGGGGTAATCTGAAATCGATTTAAGAATACCCCAGGCGGTAATCTGAAATCGATTTCAGATTACCGGGGTAACCTGAAATGGGGGGGGGTAACTTGAAGTCTTTACACCGGGGAAAGTTCGAGGTAACCCAGGATATGTCCGAAGTCCTAGGACATATCCCCCGGACATTTTCCCCTAGGACCTACGCGAATTGCCCGGGTAAGGGAAGGTCCTAGACCCAGTTTTGACAAAGACTTTAACTTCTCTATTGTAGTTTAGCCCGTTAGTGTTGTGCCGTGAGTTACGCTATCGTATGTGACTAAGAATAATAAATAACTGTGTGATGGGCAGAGAAAAAAATCTTCTTATTTTATTTCATACTAAACGACAGTTACCAAATTGGCGTATGATACCAGCTGCATTGATACAATGCCTTCGGATAATCAAATTTTCGGACAATCGAACCTTGACAACATTAACCGGGCACCAATCTTCGAACCTTCCAACTATCGACCGAATACCCTAAATCGGTTCTGTATCGATAGTCCGAAGGTTCGATATTCCGAAGGTTCGATAATCCAAAGGTTCCATAGTCCTGAAGTTCGATAGTCCGAAGGTTCGATAATCCGAATAAAATTTCCTAGTCAGAAGATTTTCGGATTATCGAACCTTCAGACTATCGAACCTTCGGACTATCGAGCGGTCCACCGAAGATCAACTGTCAAATTAAAATGATGTCACTTTATGTAAGAATATGTGCACACTTTAAGCTCTCAACTCTCAGAAACGATGTAATTGACGCTCTTTTTGATTATCATTAATGTTTTTTGTTAAATCTAAAGAATGCCGTTTAACGTCTCTCGTGAAACTTTGATATTTTCAACATTTATTTGTTCAAGCGGTGAACCTCAGTGACGACTCTCTTTGATTAAAAAACAGAAGCCGAGGGTAAATTTTTTTTATATAGAGTTTGTATCTCGTGCGCACGAGTTAATATCTAGTTGGCACTACTTAAAATATTTTTCTTTCATGTGCCTTTAGAGGCTCCGTAGAAAAGGCGTTCATGCGTTTCTTTTTTATTTATTACAATTTAAGATATGTGGGTTTCGATTTAATGGCCTTTGCAGAGTAGGCCTATTTAATTTTGCATACGAAATGTGGGTTCTTACGCTTTTTATTCAGTTTCATAAAAATAAGTCAGCGACTTCTGACTTGACTTTCGCTCTACCACAGGCACTTAGCGTTTCCATTGGTCCAGTTTTGTCTAAGTAAATCTCGACAATTCTCAGAGCCTTTTCTGGTAAAAACGCTTGTAATATAGTCGTTTATCTAGCAAGACCACTCAATTTAACACACAATGATCAAGTACAATGTCATAGAGTTTAGGGAAGTAATAATTGTTTTGTTTTACTCATTGTGCATTTGGCCATGATCCGCATGCTGCCTTCATAAGTCGTAGGCATTGCTGTAAAATCCGCATTAAAAACAATCCAGTTGTTCTGTGATTTGCATGTCCCGCTTTTTATGAACCGTTGCTAATTTTTAACTGTCGTTTATTTTCCTTGAATCAACTCTGGAGAGGGCCATACCATTGTTAGTATTAGGCCTATAAAAAAAGTTTCCATAATTATTGTCAATTCTACTAAGTCATAATAATATTAAATTCATCCGAGTGAATTCACTTAAAGTTCGTATTAAAAAGATAATGAAAAATTTTTTTTTCAGCCACAACATTATTAAAACAATGTCATGATGCAAAACGAGGAAAAATTAAATCTACGCCAGAAATTATTCAAAAGTGTTTCTCAACTGAAGATTCGCAACCAGTTTACGACAGCATGTTAGAATCCATACTGAAGAAAAACTATCTGTGCCAGATTTGTCATAAATTATTAGCACAGTAATGTTAGGGTGACCACATTTCTCTTCTGCCATTCCCGGACACCACAGTTTATCCAATCTATTTCAAATTCAATTTGGTGCTGGGTTCATTGAGATGAACGCTATACTTGCGCAATGACCCAGCTGATACACATTTCAAGATATTTTAATTAAAAAACGCATCTATTTGAAGTGTTTTGATTGTAAAGTCTCAATTGAAAAAGGAAAATGTCACATGATCACTTAAGTTAATCATTTAAAAAAATTTAGCCAGAGTGCAGCACACCGGCGATGATGCAAATGTATGACCTAGACCTTGAATCCACA
Organism: Bimastos eiseni; assembly: GCA_959347315.1. Taxonomy (NCBI): domain Eukaryota; kingdom Metazoa; phylum Annelida; class Clitellata; order Crassiclitellata; family Lumbricidae; genus Bimastos; species Bimastos eiseni. Next base: position 22,926,799 of record OY365820.1, read on the forward strand.
CACCTCAAGCGACTGCAACTTAGGCCCTTCCCAAAGCTTATTAGTCCAAGCTACTGCCAGAATGCTCCGGCAGCACCATGTCACACTTAGCCTATCCTAAAATAACTGCGTTGGCTAAAAAATTGTGAATCCGCAACTAAGTTCTATCACCAACCTACTAATCCTACTGCAAGTGAACATGTGCTCGTGAACTCTTTACCGTCCAGTCAACTCGTTCTACCCGATCATCCTGCTGTCTTGGTCTTTCTCTATCCCCGGTCACTTCTCATCTCAAGTTCTCCAACCGAAGTATATCCCACACTACACGACGTCTCTGAAACGCATGACGACCTTCCTCTCACATCCTTTCGGCCCTCAATCCATACGTCACTAGCAATCAGTGATTGTTATCGATCACAGACTTCCATCATCCCTCGAACTTTCCACTCAGAACTGAAGTCCGGACTCTGCAAGAATTCCTACCTCGCCTCATTCGATCTTCCATCTTTCAATTCTTAACGACATCCACCTTAATAGTTGCTTTGCCTCCTCTCACCCTCTGGCAGCCGGACTAGGACCTTATTCGAACAACCCTTTTGGACAACCCCTTTGGACTTGACGCGCCGCACGTTAATAAACGGTGCCCTGCGCTTGGCTTCGAGTGGCACTTAACGAAGTTTGGATTTCACGATTATGATTGCGATTAGACATAAACTTATTAGCACCAATTGGAGAATGTAGGTCAACAATATTATCACCGTTATAGAGAACGCAGAACAAGTTGGACACATAGAATCAACATGTTTTATTCATTTTCTCATTTTTAAAGTGGTGCCCTGAAAAACTAAGCCCGAGGGCGACAAAGATACTATAATTTAGGTACTGGATGTTATTTTTACTGTCAAATACTTGTGACATTAAAATGGCAACTTCTACATGTTTGATCATAGAAAGACCATTCCGGGACGTTACATTGTTCCGGAATGGACCTGTCAGAGACGCGGGACATTTTGATCAATTCCGGTACAGTCCCGGCCAATTTGGGACATGTGGTCACCCGAAACACAGTGTGTTCGTCAGAGAAATCACACGAGTCGCCATATTGAACGTAAACGATACACATGCCTGCTATGCCCTAGAGGCCTAGACAGTATGAAAACCATTACGAATTAAAGATTCACTCTAGAACACACGCCGTAGAGTGGCGGTACAAATGCCACCTGCGTGAGCATAAAACAAAAGCCAAAAGTCACCTCAACAAGCACATAAGAACGGTTCTGTGTCTATATTCCTAATCAAGGTTCGATAGTCCGAATGTTCGATAGCCCGAAGATTGCATGGTGTTCGGTCGATAGGTGACAAGATTGCGGATTTTATGGTATCTGGATTGAAGAAAAGTATTATTTTTGGTTAGAAGCTGAAATCACAATTCTTTTCATTCATCCAACTTCCATTTTAGCATGACTCTTTTCATATCATTCCAGCTCCCAGTTCTATATAATTTTATTCTCTTCATCAATTAATTCATCTTCTAGTTATATTAATGTCAGAGCATATAAAGAAGCTTCGGACTATCGAACCCTCGGACCTACTATCGAATCTTCGGATTATCAAGTGGACACCCGTTATTGCGACCCATAAGAACACATACTGTTAGGTATGTCAGAAAGCATTCAATCAATTCAATCAATTAATAATACATGACATTGCGCCCCAATAATACTTGACATGTTTACTCAGAGGCACCTCATATCAGGTCTGAGAAAACATGAAAAAATCAAACGTATGGGAGATACACCATTTCTGTGCCAGATCAGTCACAAGACATTTCCAAAATCGTCACAACTGCAAAATCATGACAGAATCCACCCTAGAGGGCAACCATACTAATGTCAGGTATGTAAACAAAGGTTTTCTCACTCTTTTCATCTACAAGGTCTCATTAGAATCCATACTGGAGAGAAGCAATACCAATGTCAAATATGTAAAAGAAGATTTCCTAAACATCTATTCTACGTAGTCATATGCGAATCCACACAGAGGAGAAGCCATAACAACGTGATTTATGCCTAAAAGCATTCTCACGCGTATCTACTCGCAGGACTCACTTGATTGACCATACTGGAGAGAAACCTTACAAATTCCAACTCTGTGCAAACTATTTCACTGTCCATCGAAATTTGGAGCTGCACGCAAGAACTCATACCGGGGTCCGGGGAGAGACTTTCCCGATGCCAGGTATGCAGAAAATGGTTTTCCCAATCAAGCAGTTTAGCAGAGCACATTAAAATCCATAAAGGGAGAGACCTTACCAAAGCGATGCATGTGAAAAATGGTTTTCCACAGCTGACTCTCTAAAGTGTCATGCAGGAACTCACACTGGACAGAAATCATACAAATCCCATCTATGTGATTTTAAAACTAACAGCGAAGGTAATCTATCAAGACACATAAGAATGCATTACGAGAAGAAACCACTATTTCCTGGTTTGTCAGAAAACTTTTCAAGCGTTGCTTGTTTAATAAAATCACGAAGAAAATCACTCTCAAGAGAAACCACTTGTGTCATAATATCAGTAAATAGAGCATTTCGCAAATTCTGTCAGCTGCAAAATAAAAGTTTTCTGATATAATCATTAAGCCTCTCAATAACAGTCATGCAAGAAAACATTCTCACGGATTTCTGCTCTGCGGGTTGGCAAAAATTTGCTAATTCTTCCAGTTTAACGTTTTGCTAGAGTACAAGCATGTGATTAAACCTATATTATACCCACAGCATGAAATTCATTTTTTTCAAATTCTTACATGTCATTCTGAATAAAGAAGCCATACACGCTTTTGTCATAAAAACGAGGAACATTAAAATGCTATACAAATCTAAGCGTCACAATACATTGTAGATATTAATGACGCCTTAATGAAGACTTATCTCCTGACATGAAATAAAACACAATGTATCATATTCTTCAAATCATTCTGCTACGCAAATTCACTCTGCTAGCAATACTTTAAGGAATCTTGAATTTTCCGGTCTTAGACCTCCTAAAAATAATCATCAATCATCTTGTATATCTTCTTTTAATGAATCGTATGAATTATCAAACACCATTGAAGGTCATTTCAAAATTAATATAAGAGATGACCAATTATGAGTCACATTTATTTCGAAAAAAAAATTGGTCAGAATTGAGTCAGAAAGAATGGACGGAGAAAAGGAGTAACATAGACGGATGGATTTAGGAAGAGATAAACAAGGAGGGAGGCAATGGCATGATACACTTTGCTTAAAGGTAGAACCTACTTTTAAATACCATGGTTCGATAATGAATGCTAAGGGAGGGACGTGACTATGATGTAAAGAGCAGGATAAAGATAGCTTGGCAAAAATGGAAGGACTTGACCGGTGTATTGTACGACACCAAAATGTCGATTCATCTCAAGTCCGATGTTTACAACACAATGATAAGACTGGCGATGATCTACGTCGTGCAGGCCTATGGTGCAGAGGCGTGGACACTGACGAAGAAAGAAGAAGGGTTAGTACAGATAACGGAGATGAGAATGCCGGTGGGAGTATCTTGGAGTATCACTTAGGGATAAGAAAAGCAGCGAAGACATCAGAAAGACGCTTGGAGTGGCAATTATTACGGAAAAAATACTAGAGACCAGAATGAGATGGTACGGTCATGTAATGAGACGAGATGACGAAAGCAGCATTAAGAGAATTATGAAAGCGGATGTCAACGGACGACGCAGTCGGGGACGACAGAAGAAAAGACGGGAAGATACGATACAAAAGGACCTGAAAACTAAAAATCAACAATTGAAGACACGTGCGACAGAGTAAAATGAAGAGTGGCAGATCCCTCACACCCTTATAAGGGATTAATTCAAGCCTGAAGGATATATATATGAAAGCCCGACCTAAGAGGAAGATCCATGATTTGCCTCCGTTCTCGAATGTGACTTTCCTGAATGCATTTCTTGTATGTTGTCAAATACGAGATAATTTCGTTTGCTTAGCCAACACAGTTCAGGATTGACTGAATCTGACGTAGTCTGAAATAACGAAGTCTACGTTACGACTACTCGATCGGTTAAGCAATGCTAATTACTGATAATGTTATAACTAGAATATTACCCGATCAGATCTGTTTATAAATGTTCCTTGAGAACTGTGAGAGCCGGTTGTATTCTCATTGGCTGGCCCAGGTTCAATAAACTGATATCGGAGCAGTTAATTATTCTTTGCATTTGTTTCAGTTTACCCCGTGCTAGATGAGAGAGAGAGAGAGAGAGAGAGAGAGAGAGAGAGAGAGAGAGACAGACAGACAGACAGAGAGACAGAGAGACAGAGAGACAGAGAGACAGAGAGAGACAGACAGACAGACAGACAGACAGAGACAGACAGAGAGAAACAGAACGAGAAAGAGCGAGACAAGTACAGAGACAGAGAAAGACAGAAACAGAGAGAAAAAGAGAGCCTGAGAGACAGTAACAGAGACGGAGGAGTCGCAGCTTTAGCGGTCTACTACATACGTTTGCTATATATATATATATATATATATATATATATATATATATATACATATAAATACATATATATACCGTGTCTCAAAAACCACCAAGCAAATTGTTTTTGTCAGAACTAAGTCAAATTTCCACCAATTTTAATAACTTTTGGAAGGTAGATGGCATAATAGCTGATGTTTTATGCCATGTATAAATTTTCCACATCACATGTCTCATATCACCGTACTACCTTGTTAAACGCTGAAATTTTATTACTTGCAATAAACCATCTGACGACTGAATTTGCACACGGTAAACTAAAATATGGTTTACTTAGTACAGTTTTTAATTGTTAGATTTGGTGGTCGAAGTGTTCCCTGCTTACACGGACACAAGCGCTTAGACGGTGATGCCACTGGCCGATAGCTGCATCATTGATCGACTGGTCAAAGCGCGCCCATTCGTCAATCAGACATGTTTTGAGTTCGTCGACGCTGGCTATTCTGGAGCTGTTAACCTTCTCCTGCAGCACACTCCATATGCTATAGTCGACTGGGTTAAGATCCAGTGAATTCGGCGGCCACAGTATTGGAGTGACAAAGTCGGGCGTCTCTCGCTCCTAGAAAGATACGGTGTCACGTGCTGGATGCGCCGTGGCGCCATCCTGTTGAAGGACAAAAAACTCGCCCTGGGATATCCGGCCTATGTCTGGCAGTAACTTCTGGGCAAGAAGGCCGTCGCGATAGTATGCCCCATTCACTTTGACACCCGGCTCGATGAAATGGAGTTCGATGCAGCCATTGCAAGTAATAAAATATAAGCGTTATATTAAAAAATTAGTACATCTGTGTTTAACAAGATAATGCGGTGATGTGAGTCAGGTGAGATAGAAAATTTATATAATGGCATAAAACTACCGCCATTATGCCATCTACCTACCACAAGTGATTAAAATTGGTGGAAATTTGACGAAGTTCTGACAAAGACAAGTTTGCCTGGACATAGCGCATATATACATATATACATACATGCATACATATATACATAAGTACATGTATACATACATACATGTTTGCACACATACATACATGTATACATGTGTACTGTACACACATACATGTTATTCATTACATTCATTCATTACAGATATTTATATAGCGCTATAAATTTATATACCCTTCAAGGCTACTACTCAGGAGCGCTCCCGACTCCAGCACGTTTAAAAGAACAGTCTTAAGGCAAATAGAAAATGAGTCTGAGTGGACCCTTAGCGACAACTGCAACGCCAACGGGAGCATGTTCCAGAGCGAGGGTCCAACCACTGAGAAGACACGATTCTGTTTGGTAGTTGTACGGGCAAATGGGACAATAAGTATGAGGAATACCCATTTGCCCGTACAACTACAGCTCAGTAGAGCGTAGAGAGCGGTGACCTCGTACACTCAAAGTAGAGTAACAGAGACCGTGAAGATAGGCAGGGTCGAGACCTAGCACAAGAACCGCCATAACCAAAGAGATGATACGGTACGAGATTCGTTGTTGGAGGGGGAGCCAGTGGAGCACATCCAGCATATAGCCGGAGACATGGCGAAATTTAGGAATGCGTCCAACAAGACGTGCAGCAAAACGCAGGAACCGCTCCAGGCACCGCAAACGCCCAGCTGGAAGGCCTACATAGAGTGAACAACAGTAATCCAGTCGGGCAGTATTGAAGGTGTAAACAAGGGTAGCTGTGGCGTCTGGAGTTAGCGAGCGGGAAAAAGTTCGAAGCTGACGCAACTGATAGTATGAATCACGGCAAAGACGATGAATATCAGAGGCAAAGGTGAGCTCTTGGTCTAATATGATTCCAAGGTCCCGGACAACAGAGGAAAATGAAAAGAGGGGGAAATCAGCAGTAATGGCAGTTAAATCAAGCTTCATAAGCTGCTTGCGAGTGCCCAGCCAAATAAATTGGGTTTTTTGGGGGTTGAATCGCAGGCCATCCACGTCTCAATGGTATCCAGCGTTTTGCTCATTGCCCGGACAACAGTAGAGGCATTAGAAACCATGCAAGTGAGTAGTCTTGGACGTCATCAGCGTACAGGTGACCCACCACAGCAGTATCATTAAGGACAGAAGCAATCTCAGCAATGCAGAAGGAGACCCAGCACAGAGCCCTGAGGAAGGCCACAAGGAGCAGGGACACACGTGGACCTGCAAGATCCATGAACCACACAAATGGAGCGCTCTTTGACAAATGAGGCCAACCAGCTAAGAAAGTTACCAGACAGTCCAAATGAAATCTTATACACGTAGACCTACTCACTAGTTTAATACTCATGTCCCACAACTCGGGGATATAACTATTAGATTATATATCAATAAGTCAAATTCATACCCAATTCAAATCTGAATAGGCCAATTCAAGTATAGAGTAAATAAATTAATGGTTTTGTTTATTAGTTCCCGGTATAATTACGACAAACGGACGTGAAGTGCGAGTTGTTATCATATTGGAAAAACGAGATAATGGGTTGTGGAGTTGGCTTTTGAGCTAAACAATAAATGATTGATTGATTGGTTAATTGATTGCTTGATCGATTGATTGATTGGTTGGTTGAGAAGCTGTTTGGTTGGTTGGTTGATTGGTTGATTGATGTCTCAGAAATAAAAATGGTTTCGAATGATTTGATTTTGATTTTGAAACAACTCACCTGAAACGTTCTAACCTTGAAGAATATAAGGAGCTTGAATTCTTTAATAATGTGCTTGTGTGTAACCCAAAAGAGACCCCAGCTCTTATGCTTAATGCGCTCTAGCAATGACTCTGGCTTGTGAATTCTGTTTTCGTAGGTGAGCCGTTCCCAACCTTCTTTCTTGTTGAACCCCTATCAGGCCGGCACCGAGCGTTGGCCAGGCAGTTGCAGGTTTCGACCAACGCCCGGGGAAAATTCGGCTCCCTCGTCTATATTCTAGTACCCTCAGGAGGCCGAGCAAGGCCGAGGTTTTCCCGTTTTCTTCATCGTCCGCTGGATAAGACCTGCCCGGCCTGGCGCAGGTTTTCTAGACTGCTACGAGATCGAAAGGCACTGAAGTACAGACGAAGTCGATGTGTTGATCAACGAACTTGTCTTTATTCAACGTAAAAGCAGTAGCAGATAGTCAGCACATCGGATCAAACTGAACTGACTGAACTATCGAATGTCCGCCCAACTGGTATGCTTAATGCAGAAATGCTCTCTATTTATAGTCTAGTCGTGCCGGGCCAGGCGCGTAGTGCCGAGTCGGCACGTGAGGGAGAAGGCGATTCGTGCTGGACCATCATGTCGTGCAGAGCCGGCACGTGAGGGGAGGGCGATTCGTGCTGGGCCAGCACGCCCAGGCCCGCCCGTGCCGAAACGGACCCAGAAAGGAAGGATCGTGCCGAGATTGACACGCCGGCGAAAGTCGGTTCGTGCCAGGACAGCACAACCCGGCACGCGCGGTCCAAGACGGGCCAACACGCCCAACAGAAAATAGGCTCAGGCCGTAAATACGTCTCAATAGCGAATAATCGCACCCAGTATAGACCGCCGCTGGCTCAGGGCAAATGGCACCTCGTAACATAATGCTACATTATTAATTTGAAAACTGTTTTATTTTATTTCCAATCTTTCCGATTAACGTGAACTGAAGATGGGCTACTCTAATTAATCAAGTCAACAGAGAAGTTTAATTATTTTAATGCGAGCACGGGGCTTACATAGATATTCTGCAGTATTAGGCTATATTAATGTCAATTTTCGACGATTATTGCAGATATATTTGTTATGCGAACATGTTAAAATTTGATCGAGAAAAACCCCAAGAAATGTTGTGGAGCTGACTTTGGAGATGAGAGTATTGTTGGGTTATTATTACAAATCTTTCAATCGGAGTTAAAAAAGAGTTAATAATTTTTTTATAGATTCAAGATGAGTTTGTTAGCAGAGAACCATTTTGTTGTGGAGTCCTGCATTTCTGTCAGAAATAAGATTTCATGAAGTTTATGCGAGAGGAAGACATTGGTGACATCATCGAGTAGAACCAGAGACATTACAGATGATGCATCCTTGATGCATATTAAATGAAAAATAGAGGCTTCCGATTAGATCGCTCTCTAACCGCATATAATTATTTCGTCGATCTTAGGTCCCAGTGGATATGCAAATAGGGTCCATGTCCATCAATTATAGCTAGTTTTATGCAAATCCATTATGCGGAATTCTCACTAAAACCCATAAGAGGAATTGGACGTCCGTGTTCAGACTTGGGGATACTAGAATCTAATTGGCGGAAGAATCAGTTTTATCTGAGATATAGGCCTACGAAGAACCCTACTGTTGCACAGTATATATGTATCTACATTCCTACTGGGCTTTTCTTTGTCACCGTTGTCTGCGCACCTTAGACTGAAAGTTATTTCACGAAATTGAAGCAGTACATTTCGATGGCATTTTGTATCAGATGCATAAAGTTCATCCTGCAGCCGAATTGCTTAGTGCAAACGTTCCATGTGGCATAGTCACCAACGAGGATATAAACAATAATTGTGCGTCACGCGTTGTCATTAGAATCGTTAGGAAATTGCTTATTGACTTTTTACACAATGGTCACAGGAACAATGTTCGACTAAAGAGTAATTGCAGTCAAATAAACGCTATTGTTATTTGCTTGTTAATCGGCGAATAGAAGAAGAACGGACATTCTTCAAGAAGAATAAACGTTCTTTAAGTTATCCGTGAAAGGCAGACAAAGGTTAGAAGCGATGCCGAAAGAGTCCGTTATGGAAGACTGGAGCGGTGGATGGGGTAAGGAGGTAGCAAATCGGATGGAGGCAGGAAGAAAGGAAAATAGAGAGGAATACATAGGCATGGAGATGGGAATTAGACATCAGTCAGTTTATGGATGCGGAGTTGATACCGAACGCACATGCGTTATCTGTGACACGAGATCGCGGATAAAACCCCCACTGACAAAACCGCCTCTGACAACTCTAAGTAAGACAAAATGCCTCCTAAGAACAATTTTTTTTACTTTTATTATTTAGAAACGTGTGTGTTCTTTAAAGTCTGAAGCAAAGCATGTGTCATTTCAAAGTCTGATGCGGCGGTCACTCAGTTATCGTCGTCCAATAGTTAAATAGCAAACAGTTAATTAGTTCATTTTTCTTTTTGTTGTTATTGTATGATGGGTCTATGTACACTGAATGCACCACTGTGCGTAATTCATACGCCGGCGCCCTTGTAGTGGTTTGGGCCGCGGTTACGGTGCCTTATAAATCGGCGTTGTTATTATTATATTATCTGTGACACAGCATCTTCAGACGAGTCAGGTCAGTCTATGCAGAGCGTATGTGTGTTATCTGTGACATGATTTCTTACAATAAGTCAGACCAGGGGCGTGAATCCCTCTCTAACTGATGGAGGCAAACACCCTGGTTCCAAGTGTCAGGTAGTCAAGATATCCTCCTTAAGACTAAAAAATAACTCTTATCAGAGTGGGTTTTTGTGAAGGTGTGTTTTGTCCTATATGCGTGACACGGCTTCGCTTAGACGCGTCAGGTGAGTCTATGCAGGGCGTTATCTGTATCACGCGACTTCTTAAATAAATTGACTAATAATCGTACTAAGTGTCGCTTGCAATGCTGCGCAGACTTTGTTAGTAGTGTCATTTATTATGGTAGGGCGTCTAATTAAGTTGCAGAGCTGTAAGTAGTTCTAGTAATTATAAGTGAAAGATGCTAGTGAGGGCAAGAGGGGAGGTCCTGCCTAAAACTGGGGCAATTGTCCGGGGAGGTAATTTTCAGGGAAAAAATTTCCGATCCCGGTTTTACTGGGGGTGGGTAATTTTCTAGTCATGTAGTCAAGGACGGACAATTGTCCGTCCCCAAAGGAGCCCTTGAACGCGACAACAATGAGGCGTTAGTTGATTATTATAATTTATTATTATTATTATTATTATTATCATTATTATTATTATGCATGACTTTATATAAATCTATGAATGTGGTGGCTAAGTGTGTGCGAGTGCATACTGTATATACATAATACGTATATGTATATATACTTATGTATATATATAATCATTTTCTATTATTGCGATTGATATTGCACGTATTCAAGCCGACTATTTAGAGGTATTTCCAAACCCAGCTCGGCTAGTCATTACACTAGATTAAATAGTGTCACAATGGACCCTGGGGAACAAGCGTAAAGTCAATGACTCCTAGTTCCATATCGACACACATACATACACACACATACATAATATACATACCTTAATTAGGGTGCATCAAAAGCCCCAATACTAATCAAATGTTCTGTCTGTAGGCTCAAATTTTCCAATGGGCCCCAATAGTACTCATACCATTTTTTCCCAATTCAGCATTGGTATAGGGGTGAGAGTGCTTCTTTTCTTTTTAAGTAGATATTCTATGACTGACTATTCCATGTGGTTAACTATTCCATGCTTATCTAGCCATTTCAGCACTGCAATAATTTTTTATTACAAAGAGTGAGTGTTAGTAAGATTTGATACTATGGCATCTAGCACAGGACAGGCAACTGTGACATGAGTGACTATCGAACAAGCGATTAGGTTAAGCTCTTCTTTGGTCAGCCTGTCATCACCATGTTGAAGAGGTTGTTCTGTCACATGTGTTGGATGACCTACTCATTGAAACCTACAAATCTCCACATGTCACCATGCCTACAATGCTTTGAAAGAACTTTAATGTCCTGTCAGTGATGCGATCAATCGACGAACCACTGACATGACATTAAAGTTCTTTCGAAGCCTTGTAGGCAGGGTGACGTCTGGAGATTTGGAGGTTTCAATGTGTTGGTCATCAAACAGTCGATCAGTTGTCGAATGATTATCACCATTCGATTCTAAAGTGTTTAGAGAAAAAACAAGTGTAGGGACGTCTTACATGTACGACAGCAATGGTCATTGACGTCTTACCGTCATATCTCTGCGTTCGGACCTGCAATGTCTTAAGGTTTAAGCCACGAAAGGTTGCATTGAAGTCGTCTGATATTATACCGTCATGAATTCGAATCCTTCTAGACTATCGAAATATCTTCCAATCGGCTTTCTTGAGAACCCAGCGGTGCAGTCCTGCGTTCTCCTCGACGTCCGCCTCTTCGTCAACTCTGGTGACGTGACCCTGTGATCGGATCCGAGTCTGGTGCATGCTCAGGACGGTGTGGGTGCATCTTAAAGCAACATCTTTAGTTGTAATGGCAAGATCAATGACAGAGTTGTTTACCGATCCCACCCTGTAATTGTGATTGGGCTGTCATTTGCTCAGAACCACAAGGTCCTTTTCCATGATAACCTCCTCCAGATCGCTTCCTGGCAGTTTTCGTAATAAAGATTGCATTCACTTGCAAAACTGAAATAAAATGTATTGATAATCGCAAAGGGAAATCCACCAACTTCCTTTCGAAATAGCATAGTCGTTATCATTACAAAGCATTTATTTAGCACCTCTCTCTTACAACCAAGCATAGGTCGAAGATAATTGTGAATTTATAGAAAATTTATTCAAGGGCAAGCCACACATGGTTGTCATCTGGGGTGAGACACAGTCCGTGTATACTCTCTGCTCTACAAGCCAAGCGCTCTGCCCAATCGGCTACCGTGCCCCAAACATGTGATCACACTGACTTGCATGTAGTGTGCTTAGATTAGAATGGTGTGGCATCAACTCATGAAAAAATAACACTCTAAACAAGTGTTATTGTTCAGGGAAGATGGTCCGGGGGCAGATTGTCCGGGGGCAGATTGTCCCGGGGATAATGTCCCGGGGAATATTGTCCGGGGAAGATTTTCCGGAGGAAAATTTTTGGGGAGGTTGTCCGGGGGACATTGTCCGGAGGAGATTGTCCGAGGGGATTGTCCGCGGAAATATTGGCCTGATACCAGAGGTTTGTGATCATGTTCATTTTTTTCATTTCAGTACTAAACAATATACTCCACTGGCTAGGATTGACAAATGAAATGAGTAGTTAACAATACACGGATTGACAGCCACCCTAGTGAACGCCGAGTCGTTTGGGTGGAGCACCTGCCAGGTGCTATCAATCATTAGATGGGCGTGGCTTAATGGCTGTTCGGGCACTCTGATTGGCTGTTGGGCTATGGCCAGTCCAGAGTAAGAAAAGAGGAGCAAGTGGACATGTCTTGCAATTAGTGTATGATTGCATTTCTTTGGTCAAAATCGTCATGAATGATGAATTCTGTTTTCGAAGAGTTGCGGCAGAGGAAGTTGGACGACATCCGTTGAGAGATTATGCAAACCACTGTGTTGATTCCGCAGCACCATCGTTAACCATTTCTCATGTAGATTATTTGTGAGCGCGTTCATTTTATTTTTGAAAGCCACTAAAATTGCTAAAAAATACAGCTTGGTTTCAACATGCATTTCGTAATCGATATTACATTGTAGATTCAATAAGAAATACAATGACTATTGAATCATTTTAATGACCTGAAATTGTCGCATTCCGAAACTGTAGCAAATAGTAGATATATACATGTAACACTGTAGAATAATAATATGTTCCACTGATTTCATTTTGGGTAAAATCCGATTTGTTTTCCTTCTTTATCTTTGTCTCTGTCCCTGTCTCTGTTTCTCTGTCTCTGTCTATCTCTCCGGATCTGTCTCTGTCTCTCTCCCTATGCATATTACATATATCTCTATATACTACTTTGTCTATTTTAAAATTGGGCATCATTTCAATCACTAATCTCCGTCCTATAATTTGCTTCCACTAAACTTCTTTTTTAGAGTAGTGCTGTGAAACAACGTTCAGGCAAGTCAAGAAAGGTCTTAAATCAATATACCCGCACACTGGTTCAGGCACTGGTCATGTCTAGAACTCAGTTGTCCCTGCATCTACCATCAATAACTTCCCGTGCATACCCGAATGAACTTCAAAATCTGCCTTCTAATGTGGCGAGAATTTATAACTTAGTAAGGGAACAAAAATAATAATATGCATTCATGTATAAAACTTATATATATATATATATGTGTAATATTTGAGATTGCCTAAGAGACATTATATAATCTACATATGATTGATGCGACAGAGACAACTGATTGAACGTAGGGACTTGGAAGTTGCCATCACGTGCGGTGCATGTGATTTAATTCTCGGAAAGGGAACGTAGATGCAGCGGTCGGCTGACAATGTATGTGAAGGACGCTTAGGTATGATTAATAATAGTTTATTGAAAAGTAGGCCAATGGAAGATTAGCGACTATTGTGAAAGACGGCAGTATTATAAGTGGTTAGGCCGGAACGAAGAAGAAAAGAAACGGTGCGGTCGTGGAGATTCAGGAAGGATCGGAATCTACAGGAATCGACGGAAACTGGAATGGAAACTGACGATTTAGACGATGAGTAAGAGTTAGGATTTTATTTGTCATACATAAATAATTCTTTGAGTTCAAGGATTATAAATTTTGATGCTCAGGACTAGTTGTGGACTGTGACTTTTGCACATTATTATACTTCCATTTTGTTTCCTGTTTATGTTAATAAAACCGTAAAATGTCTGTTCTCGAGATTGACGATGTTGCATTAGGAATGTATGAGGAAAAGATAAGGGCGACAACCACAGAGGGGTCAAGTGCGTCATCATCGATGTCAACTAAGTTTGATCGACAAATACAATTAATGGAGGAGAGAGAGGTGCGCGATGAGAGACGGAGAATAGAAAAGAAAAGTGAGAGAGAAGAAAGGTTGAAAGAAGGAGGATAGAAACGGAAGAAAAAGAAGAAAGACGGAGAATAGAAGAGAGAGAGATAATGAGGAACATGATGGTAAGTAGTAAGGAATCGCGCTATCTGGCTCATTGACCATAATTTTGGTCAATTCACCCACCTAACAGGTTACAAAAACCTATTTGTAACCTATAATTAAGTTACAAAAACCAATTCATACACAAACCTAAGTCCCAGGTTAAACAAAAACCAATACAGTCTAATAGGTCCGAGAAATTTCCATTTGTTTCGATCATGAGTCACAATTCATGCACAAACCTAAGCTCCTAGTCAAAACATCCACCAATAGGTCAAAAGTCACAAGAATTTCCAATAGTTTCACCGAGTCAGCAGTTTCACAAAAACAATTTTGCATAATATAAAATGAATGAAAGTATTTCCTCAAAACAGCTTAAAGAAAAGTCATCCCAATATAAAATGGAATACTCGAAGAAGACTGTGATCGAATTAAGAAAAATTGCGAAACAGAAAGGTATGGTTGGTTATGCTAAGCTGCGCAAAGCAGATTATATTGGTAGAATTGAAGTTCACGGGGCTATCCCCTCACATTTTTCCTCAATCTCAACCAATGCTAGTTTGCTGGACGCACCCGTTCCAGATATTAGAATACCAACACTCGTTCCTTTACCGGTCTCAGCGGTACGAAAAGTCCTTGATAAGACAAAATCCACGATTAATACATTCGCAAGGTGGATTGAAGGGTACATACCCGAAGAACCAAAGAGAAACGTGAACGAGAAGATAGAAGCACTGAAAGCTAAAGTGAATTCTATATTCGGTCAAATTCTTACGAAAACACGCGAAATAAAAGAGACGGCCACAGTTATCAAGGGCTTCACGAAACAATACACGATCGAAGGAGCAAACGGAATTGACGCCACATCTTCTTTTAACATCATTCAAACACAAGTGGTAGACCTGTTGACAAGAAATCGACAGACTAAGGTCAATTTTATCCTCGCCTGCTCAATGGAGCGCGTTGACATGAAATCTGGTGAAGTTGATTCCAGAGATATACCATTCCGCTCGTGGGGATCGAAATGTACAGCTACTGAAGTGGTTTTAGACTCTACTGATACCAGTGAAATTTATAACAATGCTAAAGATAAAATCATAGAATAAATGGCTACCTTCCAGATGCGTGGTAGTAACCGGAGGTTCAGAGCAGTTGTAAAGCTGGATATCAATACGGTTGTTTATAAAACGTTGAAGGGTAGTTCTTACATTCCACTACCGAAATGTTTTGCGAGTAAAATGGGTATTATCAATATGAAGAACGAAGACGAAGAATGCTTCAAGTGGTGTGTAACGAGTCTTAAACCCTGTTCATAAAAAGTCAGAAAGAATTACGAAAGAATTAGTCACAGTCTGAGGAACTTGATTGGTCCAGCATTGAATTCCCAGTCGCAGCGGATGCGAATGTGATAAGTAAGTTTGAGAGAAATAATAATATTAGTATTAATGTTTTTCGTCGTGAGAAAGATGTTTACCTATTCCCACTATATTTATCGAAGCACGAGAGTGATATCAGTGTAGACCTATTACTCATTTCTGACGAACACAAGAAGCATTATTGTTGGATAAAGAACTTCAACACACTGATGGCGGCTCATAACGCTAACTCATACACTTCGATGCACTATTTTAAAAGATGTTTGATAGGATATAGAGAGCTAGAGTCATTAAAAACACACCGAGTACTGTTCCCAACACACCGCTCAAAAAATAGAACTTCCAGAACCAGGAACCATGTTGTATTTTAAGAATTATTATCGAAAGGTGAGAGTTCCCTTTGTCGTGCACGCCGATTTTGAATCTTTCATTACAGCTATAGACACTTGTCAACCAGATCCCAACATGTCTTACACCAACAGATATCAAAAACATGTCCCAAGTTCTTTCTGTTATTACATAAAATGTTTTGACGATGATCTATATTCGCAAGCTCCTGTGACGTTCACAGCAAAGAGCGAAGACGATGATGTAGCACAGATATTCATAGATACTCTTATAAAAAATATAAGAGAGAGAGAGAGAGATAATGAGGAACATGATGGTAAGTAGCAGTAATAATCGATTTAAATTTCCTAAGAAAATGATATTCAGAAAGAAAGAACAGGCGCTATTCGATTCCGCTACCGTTTGTCACACATGTGAAGGCGAACTGGGTAAAGATCGAGTTAGAGACCATTGCCATTTAACTGGAAAATATAGAGGCGCCGCTTATAAGAATTGTGATCCAAATTATGAAGTCACCAAGTTTTTCCCACTATTGTTTCATAATCTATCCGGTTACGACAGTCATCTATTCGTAAAGAAATTATGAGGTGATGATAACGAAAAGATTAGTTGCATTCCTAGCAGCGAAGAAAAGTATATCTCATTTGGCAGAGAGGCTGTGGTCGATAAATTTACGATTGAATAAAATAAGGAAATATTAGTTAGACGTGAATTACGCTTTATCGATAGTTTTAGATCCATGGCATCTAGTCTCAACGCTTTATCGAGGAACCTAGGGAAAGATCAGTGTAAGAATGTAAGCAAACACTACTCTGGTAGTCAGCTCGACCTCATACTTAGAAAAAAAGGAGTGTACCCTTACGATTACCTTGATGCCGCCGACCGACTGAACGAAACAGAACTACCACCAAAGTCAGCATTCTACTCAATACTTAACGACTCAGGCATTAGTGACGAAGACTACAACCATGCACTGATGGTATGGAAAGAATTAGGATTCTAGACGTTGAGAGAATACCATGATTTATAAAATGTGACTGATGTTCTCCTGCTTGCTGATGTATTTGAGAATTTTATAGATGTATGCAGTGAGAACTATGGTCTAGATCCCGCTTGGTATGATACTTCTCCAGGTCTTGCTTGGGACGCCGCATTGAAGTTGACTGGAGTACAGTTTGAGTTGTTGGGTGATTACGATATGATACTAATGGTTAAGCATGGGATACGAGGTGGTGTTAGCACCATTTCACATCGTTGCGGACAGGCAAACAATAAGTATATGGGAGAAGCATTTAACGATGGCAAGCCTTCAACATTTATAACATTTATAACTATTTAGACGCAAACAATTTGTACGGATGCAGTATGTGTAAAATGTACCAACTCATGGGTTATAGTGGATGAGCAACGATGAGCAAAATGATTGGAGAGGAACGTCGTGTTTATTAGAAGTCGACTTGGAATATCCGAGGAACTTGCATGATCTTCATAACGACTATCCTCTTGCTCCAGAAAGTGTTAAAGTCCAAGGATCAGATGTGCCAAAACTCATTCCGAACTTGAACGATAAAGTAATGTATATAGTTCATTACGAAAATTTGAAGCAGTGGGAAATTTTAGGTTTGAACATAACCAAAATTCATCGTGGAATTAAATTTGAAGAAAGTGCTCGGTTGAAAAAGTATATCGATCTAAATACCAACCTGAGGACTAAAGCCACCAACGATTTCGAGAAAGACTTTTTCAAACTAATGAACAATAGTCTTTTTGGTAAGACGTGTGGAAATATAGAGATCGAAGCTGTATTTGTACAAGATGGTTGGAGTGGACCACAAAAAATGTAGGGAGCGAAGAAGAATGTCGTTGAGAAATCTATCACTCACGAAAATTACAAAGATTGCCTGTTCACTAAGAGAGAACAATCGAGAAAGATGAATGTCATTCGATCGCATCTTCATGATGTCTACACCGAAGAGATGAACAAGATGGCCCTCTTAGCAGACGACGATAAACGAGTTATTCAGGAAGATGGAATTCACACTTTAGCATATGGGCATTATTCCCTAAATAGAAAATGAACACTAAACTAATCGATGTCGAAGGCGTAACGCTACCAAAAATTGCTTTGTCGAACGTGGATTTAATCGAAGCGGCTAGGAAACTAAATATAAATATCTTCAGAGGAGTATTTCTAAGAGACGAGTTACCGAAGAAGCCGAGAGCGAACGAGTGCGGCATCCTTAATCTAGACGATTCTAGCGGTAAAGGAACACATTGGACGTGTTGAATCAAGCGCGCTAATGATAAAATTTATTTCGACAGTTACGGACTACCTGCTCTTACTGAATTGATAAATTATCTACAAAGGCCGCTATTCTTCAACAGCGAACGAATACAACCAGACGGCCAAGTATTTTGCGGTCATTTAGGTCTACATATATTGAAGAAGACGATCAACGATGGTCGTAAATTTCAAGAAGTCGTGAACGAATTGCATTAAATAATAATATTGTTGTATATAAAATGCCTGTTGATAAATTTGGACGAACTGATACTGGATCAACTCAAAGAATAGTTTCTGGAGGTGTTACTCTATCTCAAGCGAGTAATACATTTCTAAAAAGAGATAAAACGAACGCAATGGAGGGTGATTTAGAAATGAGTGGCAACTCGATAAAAGGTCTACCGACTGACATTCATCCACCAGTCATCGCCAGCCAGGCTGCGAGCTTTGGCCAAGTCGAAACTCTAGTCAGCCAAATTATAACGAATAATACTGCCAGCGATTATTCAAGGCTATACGTGACTGCAGCTCCAACCATGACTTTGAATGCAATTACAATAAACGGTTTTACTTACAAAGCTAGTGCCAACGAATATCGCATAGCGGCTGGGTATAACTTTGAACCGTGGAAAGCGTTTCAAAATGCTTGTCATGCCCCTGAATGTTGGATAACCGATACAGTGACTGATGTTTGGTTACAGATTAAATATCCCGTTCCTTTGTCTGTGTTGGGTTTCTACATCATTGCTAGCAAACCATTAAACGAATGTATTACCAGATGGAAAGTTCAAGCGAGTAACGATGGAATAGTATTTGCAGATATCCTAAGTCCTAAAACGGATGTCCCCGATGCAGGAGTTTTGAAAAAATTTACATTTCCAGCATCATCTAATTATGTTAACTGGCGATTTCACATTATATCCACGAGCGCTGGAGCGCAATGGACGGGTATTGTGATGTTACAGTGGATTCCTACTCTTACTGATATCACACTCGGAAGAAAATGTCATGTCAGTTACGTTCCTAGATTAACTTCTAATACTAGTAATTATGGTTTTGAAGCGAACGCCAGTTTTGAATTTCAAAATAACAAAGCCTTCAATGCGTTCAAAGACGAAGGTGAATGGGTGTCTAACACCAACAGTCGTTTCTCTTTAACTATCAAGTGTCCAACAGCTGTAAGAATTTGGAAGATTGGATTAAAAGAAAGGAATAATCCTCCAAAAGGGTTTATGATTGGAGGATAGAAGGAACCACCGACTCAGGAAGTTGGAATATTTTGTACACTGCACCTAATCCTACTTATTTAGGAAGTACTTATAATTAATTTTTAATCGATTCCGTTGGAAAATACACGTCTTACATGTTGTATTGTAAACAAGCTGAACCGGGCAAGCCTGGATTAAGCGTGATGCAGTTATTCATTTCCGATGATTAAAATAAGAAAATTATTTTCATATTTCAGATTAAAGAAAATATTTTCTATATATAAAAAATGATTGTTACACACAAAACGTTTAATCCAGAAAAAATGATCTTTAAAGTCGTGAATAAGACGAACAACTTTGGTCAACGAATTCAAATTAAATATAAATACCCGAACGGTGTCGAAGGCGATTTTCATATCCAAACTCCAGCATTAAAAAGTTGGGGCATATCATTAGATCATGGTTTTCGTAAAACCGATGGCCCTGTTGTATACCAGTAATGATGTCTGGTAGGCCAACTGAGGAAGAATTGGAGAGTATTGGCATGTTTGAAAGTATTTTAGAACTCATTCAAAAGCATCTACTCGATTCTGATACTTCGAATAAGAAATATGAAGATTCACAGGTTAGACAAATGTCTATTATTTATCAAAAGCAGGAAGAGGAACCACCAAAGATGTACCTGAAATTGTTAACTGCGTATGGATCCACGGATATAACAACCGGATTTTATGATACAGACTATAATCCAATCGACTCTCTTACGCTAATATCCACTCCGTGTAGCGTCGCGTCGCGTTAGATTTACCATGCAGTATATTCATTGGGAGTAAACAGTCCGTACAATTAAGAGTAGAGGATGTTGTATTACTAGAAAGAACTGACGTAAGAAAGCGAGAAAGGCGTCTGTTTGCTAAGAATTTCACAAAGGTCTAATTAACAAAGAGTTGATTGATTTTCAATGAGAAACATCATTGAAAATCTAAACCAGGATCTTAATCTCGTATCTATTTCTCCAGACTTTACCATTGTAAGCCTTCAACGTGTTCATACTGGTTTTAAAAGTCATACTCGCCTTATCCAACGATGAGTGACGGTTTCGTTCGTATCTTTGTCTAGGATTTCAACGCTTATAGGATTATTTCGAATCGTTTTTAGATACTCGTACTTAGGCAATGCTTGCCTTTTCTTGTTTACTGGTTCAGACAGTTCTTATTGTGGTAAAACAACATTCTCAACGAGTATTCTTAACATTTCCGGTTTGTTCATATAACTCGGCTTTATTCCATTCTCTTTTTATAGCGATTTCAGTTGTGAGAGTTTCATGTTTTTTATAATAGAAAATATTTTCTTTAATATACAACGCTCATCTTCTGACCGTCTGATTGGAAGTTTAGCAATTTATCTGAAATGACAACTGCATAAGCTTCAAGATTCTGGGAATGGCCATGAGACGTCGGATGAAAATCTTTGCAGAGGAAGCAACGATCGTGGGTTTGTCTTACTTGGTAAGACCCACAAACCAAAAAATTGGTTCCTTTATCCAAAAGGTTACATGGACAATGCCTCTGTTGCTTGGAATTGGTTTCATGGCATACCAGATATGCGATCAAATATCTTATTATCTGTTATATCCAACGACTGTCAACTACCGCGTGGCTTACAACCGATCTCTACGCTTTCCTACGGTGACCATCTGCCGAGTTTTACCTCAGCAGAAAAGCCATGTTGTCGTTAGGTAACTGACATTTTGTGTTATTATAGTTTAAATACTTAAGCCATTCTAACCACTAAAGACCAAGAAAAGTGCTAATTAATCTAAGAAGTTAACACTGACAATATTGGGGAAGAGGGTCAAGCTCATACAATGTTTTGTCTGATGATCCAGTTAAAATGTTGTTTCAAGATCACACTTCACACAAAATACTTAGGAATATGTTCTTACTTAATGACACTAATTGTTTTCATAGCCTCGATTTACCACTCTTGTGTGATTGTTTGTTGCTTGCTTGCTTGCGAATAAACAAATGTTGATTAATTGTTGATTGATTGAATTCTCTAGGTTATCATTTGGAAGAAATCCTACTCCGAGAAAGCAGGGTGTTCAGTCACGTGGGTTCTCTGACCCAATAGGCCAGAGATTGAGGACCATCATACGTTTAGGGTTCTGTTTGTGTTGCGTGACGAGGTTTGATCATTTGTTTTTCAAAAGTATAAGCTGGATAGATACGAATATTAAGTTTAACTAGATGCCGAATTTGTGATAAGATTGCGATTTAATTGAAAGCAAGAATGATGAAAGATCTTGACTAGAAGGTAGATTTCTAAAGAGAAGGCGTTTTTATTGGAATCATGAAGGACAAACAGATTTTTTTGTAACTAGAAGCTGGATTTATTAAAATAATCTTGTTCAACTAGAAGGTGGATTGTCGAAAAGGAGCCTGTTTATCTTGAAACTGGATTGACGATAAGTGTTTCGTTTAAATGTGTAGCGTCTTGCCCTTGGGGTGTGGCCACCAGCTCTACCACTTTGGCGCGGCGCTGTAGAGGGGTATGGGTAACACCATCCGTACCATCATGCGTATCAGGAATAGTGTCCAGGCAGAGTTTCCTGTCCGAATTCACCAATAGAGGTGGGAGGGTTTGACCAAGGGTCCCCAGGTTCATACCCTCTACAGCGAGTGCGGGTTGTTTGTCATGGCTACAGTCTTGACAATCTCTTGAAACTAAGAGATCAATAAACTGGCTCTGTTCTTCTTGGCGCTGTACTAATGCTGTCATTAGTTCACTGAGTTGAGCTAATTTAACTTCAAGTGATTTAAGATCAGACATTTCCAACATGCATTTAACTAGGTTTATTGAAATACAGCGAAAAGGAAATCAAAATACATACCATTAATATTGGTTAATTCAACAATACCGGCCACCACTTGTAGATTGCCAGTCGGACTATTCTACAGCGTTTAACTACGTGTACCTAGTGTAACGATCCTACTTATTCACTCACTTAGTAGGTGCGGTCGGCCATGAGCCGCGACAGAAGTTAATCAAGACACCGTTCTTCCTAGTACAGAATCCAACGTGGATCACCGCACTCCGATACCAATTACCCGACACGGAAAAACTCACGGAAGTGATATTTAATCCTGATTTGGGTCTAACCTTCACACAAAAACAAGCCTTGTCGTCCTTCTTGTTCACGCTTCTCTCTTGACCGCGCATGCGCGTCACATGCATCAATGCTCTTTTGCCCAATCTTAGGCGCCAATTGCAGGTCAATGATGGTGCTTCAAATTGGGTCATTAACATAACACGTTTTAATAATTAGGAGGAACTTAGGCACGTAGGACATCTAGCGACTGAGCTACCTACAGTCGTGGCCACAAGTTTGCGAACACACAATTTTAGGCTTATTTTTCACCGTTTTGATGTTTTCTAGGTTTTTTCTGAGCTATTTTCCTAAGTTTTCATGGTTTCTTGGTTTTTCTGAGCTATTTTCTTAGTTATTGTGCTTCTTATGATATCAGCATCATTTCACCAGACAGCATATATATTGTTGCATAATCTTGCTGTTACATGTGTCGCTGGTATGAGTATGACTCATGGTGAGGGATGGTAACGTATATTTACCTTCGGTAGTTTAGTGGCTAGACTAGAAAGAGGTGTGATGATAGCTATATAAACCAGTTATAAAAGAATGTAAAGAACAGACTGGTGTTTTTGGTCGGACGCGATCGTTCTTGCCAGATCTGTTGAGGTTAAACTTTAGCGACTACTCTTTTGTGATAAATTATTATTCTTAAACTTACTGACCGTTTGCTGTCAAATTGCCAACAAGATTGTGTCGAAAGTTGCTGTTTTACTACTCTGTTCTGCCTGAAGATCAATTTTGTTTCATTTGGTTTCTGGAAGAGGTATACTCATGTTTAACTACTTGTAACTAAAGCTAATTTATATTATACTTTTTGGTTGAACTTAAGAACTTCTCTAACATATGGGGGGCCGTCCGGGATCGGCACTATTTTCTATAATTTCGCGATAAGCAAATTTTAAAGTTAGTTGGAAGAAGTTTTTTCGCTATTAATTTGAATTGTGAATATCTGAAATATGGAGTCTCCGACAGCAGCTAAGTCGTTGTCTATTGAGGATATTTTTGAAATAACTGTTGAGGACTTGAGGCAGGAAGCAGAGAATTTGGGGCAGGAAGTAAAAGGACTGACAAAAATACAGTTACAGAAGTTGTTGGCTAAGTTGCTGGGGCCGGTTAAAACCCCGATAGAAGAGTGGGAAACTAAAATCAAAGTGCTGGAACGAAATGCCAAAAAGGAAGCTGAGGAAGAGGAACGGCGACAGATTAGAGAAGATAGAGAGCGTGAACGTGAATTTGAGTTAGCAAAACTTAAAATACAATCTGAAATTCAGGCGCAAGAGCGGAAAGACATAGCCGAAGTTGAAGAACGAAAACTTAGAATTCAGGCTGAAATCGAGGAACGCAGAGCTAGACTACAAAGAGAGGCCGACGAGAGTGACCAAAGGTTCAAACATGAAGAAAAAATTAGAGCTCTCGAATTAGGAGGTGTGTCGCATGCGGTGAACGAGGATGCAGAGAGGTTCAAAATTTCCGTCGCTGTTAAATTTGTTCCCCCTTTTGATGAGGGAGATTTAGAGCATTATTTAATGTCATTTGAAAAGGTCATGATTGTTCCTAATTTCCCTCGTGCAAAGTGGGCTGCATTAATTCAGACAAAACTTACTGGCAAAGTTCAGAAGGTTTTTGCTGAATTGTCTGTTGAGGCATGTCAGGACTATGATATCTTAAAACAAGCGTTGTTGACTGCGTATGCCAGAGTGCCTGAATATTACCGTCGCAGATTTAGAACGTTGCAAAAGGGAAATTTAGAGACCTATTCCAATTTTGCGTTTCGTTTGAGTCTACCTTTTCAAAGTTTTCGTTAGATGGTTCTACTGTTGGAGAAAATTTTGAGAAATTAACAGAATTAATTAAGCTAGAGCAATTTGTGAACTGTTTACCGATGTCAATTCATCGATGGCTCATAGAGAAGAAACCGTCTTGTTTAAGGGATGCAGCTAAAATGGCGGACGAATATGATATTATCTTTAAGCCCTTGAAAATGGATGTCGTGGGTGGCGCAAACTGGAGACAGCCCTTTGGTAAAAATGTGGGCTGGTCGAATAGTTTTGGGCCTAGCATTTCTTGTGTAGGGTGTGGCAAAGGTGGGCACTTGCTGAGCCATTGTAGAAACCGCTACAGTAATGCTGTTAGACAGGGAGAGGACGCAAATGAGGACCGGTTCGCAGGGCCCAGTTCTGTGCAGTTAGTTCAGAATACAATAACTGTTCAGAATGCGGAGGGCATTTCTTCTCAGGTTCATGAGCAGTATAGGCCTTTCTGTTGTGTTGCGGTAGTGTACAATTCTGATGGTTCACCGCGTTCGATAGTCATTTTAAGAGATCCTGGGGCCCCTCAATCTGTTGTGAGTGAAAAAAATTGGCTGGGAACGAATTTTGGACACCAATGAGGTTAGGCTAATTCAGGGTGTGATAGGCGATCCTGTGACGATTCCACTCGTTGAGCTTCATGTACACTCTAATTTGGTAATCGGTAAAATTTTGTGTGGATTGGTTAAAAGTCTCCCTCAAGGAATAACTCTATTGTTAGGCAACGACTTAGAATTGAGGGCCCAAATGACTTTAGGTGTTCTAACTCGAGCGCAGGCAGCGAAGTTAATATTGATAAAGGTACGGGTGCGGTGAACGATCGGAATTCTAGCAGCGTGCATGCAGTAGCAGAGGAGGAGGTAATGGACTGTGACTTGGGTCATTTATTTGAACAGACCGTCGAGGTATTTCCAAATGTGGGTGAAATTGTGTCGCGAAGTGAATTAATTCGACTTCAGCGCAGTGACGTGTCTTTAAATAATTTGTTTGCGTTGGCTGAATCCGGGATTAGGGATGGTGAGCGTAGTTACTATGTATTAAGGGATGATGTTTTGATTCGGCGGTGGAGAAACAGGGTGCGACCTCTAGGTTTGGAGTGGACTCAAATTGTTGTACCGACAGTGCTGCGACGGAAGTTGTTGTTCGTGGCACATGACATACCTTTAAGCGGACATTTGGGTGTGAGTAAAACGCTTGATCGGTTATTGCGTCATTTTTACTGGCCTTTGATACATACAGAGGTTAGATCTTACTGTCGTACTTGTGATGTCTGCCAAAGGTTGGGAAAATGTGATCAGCAAGTGCGTGCGCCTTAAGTAAGTGTGCCTGTAATTGCTAAACCGTTTTCTAGGTTGGCAATCGATATTGTCGGACCATTATCTCGCTGTGAAAAGACTGGCAATCGATTTTTATTGACTGTAATCGATTTAGCCACTAGGTATCCTTTGACGTATCCGATGAGGACACACACTGCACAGGATGTTGCTACAGCATTGATACATGTGTTTACGATGTTTGGTTTTCCAGATGAATTATTATCTGACTGTGGTTCTGAGTTCATGTCTGAGCTAATTCAATTTTTTTTGCATGGGTGTCAGGTTATTCAGTTGAAGACCAGTCCTTATCATCCACAGACGAATGGATGTCTAGAGAAATTTAATTCGACGATCAAAAATATGATAAAAGCGGTTGGTGAACAGTTTCCTGGTTCTTGGGATGAAGTTGTTCCGTGGGTTTTTTTGCTTACAGAGAGACCCCTGTGCAAGGTCTGGGATTTTCTGCTTTTGACTTTATTTTTGGCCGAGATGTAAAAGGCCCGTTACAACTGATTAAACAGTCCTGGTTGAAAGGAGATGTTGTTCATGAGTTGAAGAAAAAAAATTTGATCGAATTTGTTAAGAGAACATATTAGATCTTCTATGGCTGTGGTAAATCAGAATGAATTGGTTGCAAAAGCGAAAGCTAAAAAGTGTTATGATAAATAATCCGCTCTGGCTACATTTAGGGAAGGTGATGAAGTATTGCTCTTGTTACCGTTAGTTAGAAAACCTTTGCAGGCGAAATATTGTGGACCTTACAAAGTAATTCAAAGGTTGGGAGAGGTGGATTGTCACGAATTGTCCTTATACCCTGTATACGTATTGTATATAGTTATTTAGGCATCGCCTTGTGTGTGAATGTCTTATATATTATTAACTGAATCTATTGTACTCATAGGCCTATATTGCGGATAAACACTGCATTGATCCGTATATGTATATAATACTGCATATGTAATGAGGGCTCGATGGTCGTCGATGGTCGTGAGGGTCCAAAAGGGATGGTCGGGTCAAAGGGGAAAGCGAGGGAGGATAAAAGCAACAGGAAGAAGTGAAAGGGGCGGTTTTTCTTCTGTTGGTTCGGAGTTCGTTCGGCGAGGGTTTTGTCGCTTCCACTGCCAGAAGGACGAATTCCAGACGCGAGGGTTCCGTCACTTCCACGGCTGGAAGGCCGAACAGACGCGAGGGCTTCGACGCTTCTCCTGCTGGAGGGACGAATTCCAGACGCGAGAGTTCCGTCGCTTTCACGGCTGGAAGGGCGAACGGACGCAAGGGCTTCGACGCTTCTCCTGCTGGAAGGACAAATTACAGACGCGAGGGTTCCGTCGCTTCCCCTGCTGGAAGGGCGACCGGACGCGAGGGCTTCAACGCTTACTCCCACTGCCAGAAGGACGACGACCTCTGGACTGTGTTTTTCTTCTCGGCCGAAAAGACGACCAGAAGCCAGGACGCTCAACGAACACCTGGGACTTGTGAGTGAGGAACGAGTTGTTGTTGGGTTGGGGGGTGGCCTGAGGGAGGGTAGCGGCCATCGAAGCAGGGTAGTCCTAAAGGTTACCAGACGTTTTTGCATGACGTTCTTATTCACTAAATTTCTGTTTTGACTAAATTTCTTTCTGTGATTAAAATCTGACTATATATCATCTAACAGAGTGGGCTCCATAAATGTAAACCTCTTTAGCATCCAGGCGTTTACCTCCTGGAAATAACCTGTCATCAAAAATAATAACGAACTCGTGACAATGTTTGGTGGCAGCGGTGGGATGGCAAGTTTGTCTTAAGAGGTATTATAGCATTAGAAGCACCCTTTGGTCATTGGAGAAATATGCATAGCAGATAAAGAATGATAGGACGGGTTTATAGCAATAGGCTAAAATAAAGTAGGTATTTAGCGCTGAATAAGCCAAACGCAGGGAGTGGTCATTTAAGCAGTAGACCATAGAACTGTTTACCTGTTTTACCTGAATTATATTAGCGCCGTCTAGCTGGGTTTAACGTAATTCGCTAAGTGGAAAAACTAGTCTTGAGTTGTTGTAGTTAGGGACTATTTTGGTATAATTTAGCCAGGCTGCTAACTTTACTAATTTGTTCCCGTCATGGAACAGTTGATAGCACTTGCAGAAAAAAGTGGCTTGAAAGGCCCAGAACTCATTCAGTTTGTAGAAAAAAGCAAAGCTGAAGAGGAGGCGAGGCAGAATCAGGTTCTTGAAAGAGAAGACAGAGCAGCTGATCGAGAATTACGCAAGTTAGAATTGGAGCTACAGGTGCGGGCTAAGGCCGAAGAAGAGGCCAACGCCGTGAGGAAGTTAGAATTGGAGATACGTGCTAAGGCCGAAGAAGCGGAATACGCTATAAAGAAATTAGAATTGGAGAGAAGAATGAAAGAAGAAGCGCACAGTCGCGCCTTGGAGTTGCAGAAGGAACTGCATGAGCAGAACATGGCTTTGGAGAAAGCTAAGCTGGAAGGAGCGGTTCTTCGAACAGCTAACAGCAAGAGAGCTGGTGTAATCGCGGCATCAGAAAATGAGGAACAAGAGGACGACGAACAGGAGGATGACGAACAGGAATATGCTACTGCGAGGTCAGTCAATGCCAGAAGAGGACCAAAACTTCCACCTTTCGAAGACGGAAAAGATGACATGGATGCTTATCTGCGAAGATTTGAAAAATATGCAGCTATCCGAAAGTGGAATAGACGAGAATGGGCCGTTTATTTGGCTGCTCTTCTGAAGGGACGCGCTTTAGATGTGTATGCGCGTATGCCTGCTGAACAGTATGATGACTACGACGCTCTAAAAGATGCTCTTCTGAAACGATATCAGATGACCGAGGAAGGTTTTCGTAAACGGTTTAACAACTCTAAACCGGAAGCAGGTGAGTCGCCACAGCAATTCATCACTAGGTTGGAAAATTACTTGATGAGATGGATTGAATTAGCGAAAGTAGTTCAAGACTTCGAAGGTCTGAAGAGTTTGCTGGTGAAGGAGCAATATCTGGCTGTAGTTAACAGGGAGTTGTCGCTTTTCTTGAGAGAAAGGGCGCCAAAAAATCTTCAGGAACTCGCTAAATTAGCCGAAACCTACATTGAGGCACATGAAGTTAAACCAAAACCGTCTTGTCAACCATACTTCAATGAGAAAGATGGAAGATCACAAAATACATTGAGAAAACCAGAGTTTAGCAAGAGAAATGAGAAACCGGTTACAGAACAAAAGGGGAATTGGGCGACTGATAGACTTTGCTTTATATGCAACCGACCGGGTCACTCATATAAATATTGCGGTTTAAAAGCAAATCCTTCACAAAAAGCTGCCGGATTGCAGACTTCCTGGAAACCCCGAAGGTTACGGCAGAATCAGAAACAAAAAATGGAACAGGGAGAGGATAAACCGACCTCATCTGGAAATGGTAAGCAAGCGCTTAAGTCGACAGCAACTTCAATGGATCATGTAGGTTCTGAAGTAAAGGTAGAATGCAACGGAAATGAGTGTCAAGCGTTGCAAGATCTGCCCGATGGTAAAGATGTAGAATTAAGGTGTGGATGTAAGGCACACGTGATAGCTGAAGCCTGTAGAACTGGAAAATGTGAAGCCGAAATGAAAACAACGATTGGCTATGTTGGAGATCAGAAAGTCGAGGTACTTCGTGATACTGGATGCTCGTCAGTGGTTGTGGCCAGGAAACTGGTGAACAAGGATCAGTTTTCGGGAAAGCATGAGTTGTGCATTCTTATCGATAAGACTATACGAAAGGTGCCAACTGCCATCATCGACGTTAGGACTGAATACTTTACAGGGAAGGTAAAAGCACTCTGTATGAAGGAAACCCTGTACGATCTGGTGATCGGTAACATACCTGGAGCTGAACTCCGGCCGAGATGCTCAGACAAGAGCACTGAAGTTCATGAACAGGACTTGCGAGTGGAGGAAGTACAAGAGCCAATGCATCCTCACGAAGAGCAGACAAACGTGGCGACGGCCGTGGAAACCAGAGGTATGGAAGAGAAAGCCAAAGCACTGCCAAAGCCTTTACGGGTTCCAGAATTTCAGAACGACTATACATTGGAAACGCTGAAGAAGGAACAAGTCGAAGACAGTTCATTGAAGAAGTGCTGGGAATATTCTGCACAGAAAGAAATGCCAGCTACGAACAATGTTGATCGCATCGTACGTTTTGTCGTAGAACGAGGATTGCTTTATCGCAGGTTTGAAACACCGCATTATAACTTGGGAAATGAAGTAAAGCAGCTGATGTTGCCATCTAGCATGAGAACCAGAGTGATGGAGATAGCGCATAGTTCTATTCTAGGAGGGCATTTGGGCATTCACAAGACGCAGGAGATAATTTTATCACAATTCTTTTGGCCAGGATGCTACAGTGACATAGCTAGGTACTGCAGGTCTTGCGATATCTGTCAAAGGACGTTGCCAAAGGGGCGAGTTCAGAGAGTACCATTGATTAAAATGCCGATAATCGACACCGTGTTTAAGAGATGCGTCGTCGATCTGATTGGACCATTACCATGCTCAGAGCGAGGACATAGGTACATATTAACGTTAGTAGATTGTGCTAGCCGCTATCCAGAGTGTATAGCATTGAAGCAAATTGACACATGTTCAGTTGCCGAAGCATTGCTCAGCATCTTCTCAAGAATGGGTGTACCTTTGGAAATACTGACGGACAATGGATCACAGTTCACAGGAGCAATGATGAAGGAAGTAAGTCGCCTTCTGTCCATAAAGCAATTGGTCAGCACTCCTTATCATAGTCAAAACTGTGGATTGGTCGAGAGATACAACGGAGTTATCAAGCAAATGCTTCGAAAGATGTGTGTAGAGAGAGTGAGAGATTGGGATCGATATCTAGATCCACTAATGTTCGCATATCGTGAAGTGACGAACGAAAGTACAGGATTTAGTCCATTCGAAATAATTTACGGAAGACCGGTTAGAGGTTCTATGGCTATCTTGAGAGAACTGTGGACTAAGGAAATTGCTGAGCCAGAGGCAAAAACGACATATGAATATGTGATCGATCTTAGGAATCGTCTTCAAGAGACTTGTCGTTTAGTACGAGATAATCTGGAACGAGCAGGGGATAAGTACAAGTGACACTTTGACAAGCATGCAAAGCCCAGAAAGTTTGACCCAGGTGACAGGGTTTTGCTACTGTTGCCGACGGAAAGCAATGAACTTCAAATGCAGTGGAAAGGTCCATTCGAAGTAATAAAGCGTTTTGGAGAAGCTGATTATGTAATTCAGTTTCCTCACCGAGCAAAGACTTTCCATGCAAATATGCTAAAGCGCTACTATGAACGTCCGACTGAGGCGGAGAACACAATGAGCGAAGATGGAGTAAACGAAGAAACTCGGTTAGTTGGAGCAGCGGTTGTCGTTGAAGAACTAACGGATGCCGAGATGATGACAACAGGGGAAGGAAATCTACTACTCTTTAATAATCTACAGAAGGAAGATTATAAAGACGTTGAGATCGGCCGGGATCTTACAGCAGATCAAAGGAAGGAGGTACAAAGTTTGCTGAAGGAATTCAAAGACATATTCAGCGATGTGCCAGGAAGAACCAACTTGGTGCAACATAGGATACGTCTTACATCGAATGTTCCAGTGCGGAAGAGGCCCTATCCTGTGCCTTACGCCATGAGGAAAGAGATGGACAGAGAAATCGACAATATGATCTTGTTAGGAGTCATTGAGCCTTCTACTGCAGCGTATGTCTCTCCCATGTTACTAGTAAGAAAGGCAGATGGATCCAATCGGCCATGTGTAGACTTCCGATACTTGAACCGCATCACGGTCTTTGATGCGGAACCGATGCCACAAGTCGATGAAATTTTCGCAAAGTTAGCAGACACGAAATTCTTTTCAAAATTCGATCTGTCGAAGGGTTATTGGGGAATAGAAGTCGAACCAGAATCTAGGGATTACACTTCATTTATAACCCATCGTGGACTATATCGTTTTGTGACATTGGTTGGCTACTATCAAAAGTTTATTCCTAACTTCGCAAGTATTGCAGCGCCACTAACCGATTTGACACGAAAGAATCAGCCGAACAAAGTTAGTTGGGGTGATGCGCAGGAGTCCGCATTCCAGCAACTAAAGCAACATCTTATGAAACATCCAATTCTGCGATTGCCTGACTGTAACGCAGAGTTCGTACTGCAGACGGACGCGTCAAATTGTGGTGCCGGAGCAGTACTACTACAGGAAATAGATGGAGTCAAGCATCCTATTGCCTACGCTAGTCGAAAGTTTCTACCAAGAGAGACAAGATATTCAACGATTGAGAGAGAAGGACTAGCCATAGTATGGGCGCTACAAAAATTCCAGGTGTATCTGTATGGAAAACACTTTATACTGAAGACTGATCATCAGCCATTGATCCATCTTCAAAGGGCAAATCCAGTCAATGGAAAACTGATGCGTTGGGCATTAATTTTGCAACAATATAATTACACTATACGCTCCGTGAAAGGCTCTGAAAATGTTGGGGCAGATTTTCTCAGCCGACATATCTAAATTAATAACAAGCTAAGTAAGCTTTGATAAGGACAATTGTTTAATTTTGTTGTAAAGAAAAGCTTAGTTTAGTCATAGGCCTACTAAGTTTTCTCTTAAGTATGGGGCCATTGTCACGAATTGTCCTTATACCCTGTATACGTATTGTATATAGTTATTTAGGCATCGCCTTGTGTGTGAGTGTCTTATATATTATTAACTGAATCTATTGTACTCATAGGCCTATATTGCGGATAAACACTGCATTGATCCGTATATGTATATAATACTGAATATGTAATGAGGGCTCGATGGTCGTCGATGGTCGTGAGGGTCCAAAAGGGATGGTCGGGTCAAAGGGGAAAGCGAGGGAGGATAAAAGCAACAGGAAGAAGTGAAAGGGGCGGTTTTTCTTCTGTTGGTTCGGAGTTCGTTCGGCGAGGGTTTCGTCGCTTCCACTGCCAGAAGGACGAATTCCAGACGCGAGGGTTCCGTCGCTTCCACGACTGGAAGGGCGAACGGACGCGAGGGCTTCGACGCTTCTCCTGCTGGAGGGACGAATTCCAGACGCGAGAGTTCCGTCGCTTTCACGGCTGGAAGGGCGAACGGACGCAAGGGCTTCGACGCTTCTCCTGCTGAAAGGACGAATTACAGACGCGAGGGTTCCGTCACTTCCACAGCTGGAAGGCCGAACAGACGCGAGGGCTTCGACGCTTCTCCTGCTGGAGGGACGAATTCCAGACGCGAGAGTTCCGTCGCTTTCACGGCTGGAAGGGCGAACGGACGCAAGGGCTTCGACGCTTCTCCTGCTGGAAGGACAAATTACAGACGCAAGGGTTCCGTCGCTTCCCCTGCTGGAAGGGCGACCGGACGCGAGGGCTTCAACGCTTACTCCCACTGCCAGAAGGACGACGACCTCTGGACTGTGTTTTTCTTCTCGGCCGAAAAGACGACCAGAAGCCAGGACGCTCAACGAACACCTGGGACTTGTGAGTGAGGAACGAGTTGTTGTTGGGTTGGGGGTGGCCTGAGGGAGGGTAGCGGCCATCGAAGCAGGGTAGTCCTAAAGGTTACCAGACGTTTTTGTATGACGTTCTTATTCACTAAATTTCTGTTTTGACTAAATTTCTTTCTGTGATTAAAATCTGACTATATATCATCTAACAGAGTGGGCTTCATAAATGTAAACCTCTTTAGCATCCAGGCGTTTACCTCCTGGAAATAACCTGTCATCTAAAATAATAACGAACTCGGGACATGGATTACATTGTGAGTACACCGGATCGTGGAAAGACTGAACGTGTCGTGCATGTTAGTTTGATGAAACTGTATTTGTCGAGAGAGAGTGATGGGGGGACGAGTTCTGATATTGTGTTGTCATTTAATCGAACTGATGGTAATGATGATGATTTGTTTTTGAATAGAGTTGAAATGAAGCATTTAGATTCTGA
Source organism: Bimastos eiseni (assembly GCA_959347315.1). Classification (NCBI taxonomy): domain Eukaryota; kingdom Metazoa; phylum Annelida; class Clitellata; order Crassiclitellata; family Lumbricidae; genus Bimastos; species Bimastos eiseni. The sequence continues at coordinate 22,960,571 of OY365820.1, forward strand.
TCAGGCAAGACAATTGGCAAGTCTGTTGCTGGAATTTCGGCTTGTTTTTCATGATCAACCAGGACGGACAATGGTGGTGAAACATCGTATCCAGTTGGTTGACGGAGCTCAACCAGTGAAGCAGTCGCCCTATCGTTTGCCACTGGATCGGTTAAAGGCGGTAACTCTTCAAATTTCTGAGCTGCTTAATTCTGGTTTAATCGAAGAGTCGGAAGGTCCATGGGCTGCGCCCATAGTCCTTGTGCCTAAACCTGATGGTGCGTTAAGGATATGTACTGATTTTCGTAAACTCAATTTGCTCACGGTAGCTGATCCTTTTCCCGTGCAAGGGTAGAAGCATTGATTGATCGAGTGGGTGGCATGAGATATTTGACCAAACTTGATATGACTAAAGGCTTTTATCAGATTTCTTTGCATGAGGATTCCATACCTTTGACTGGATTCGTGACTCCTTTTGGTCATTTTCAGTGGCGGTACATGAGCTTTGGTCTAAAAATGCTCCAGCATCCTTCTCTAGGTTGCTTCAGAAATTGTTTAAGGACATACAAACTTTCTGTGATGCATATATGGACGATATAATCATTTTTAGTCGTTCTTGGGTCGATCATTTGGATCATTTGAGAGATGTTTTGAGTCGTATTGCAACCGCTGGGCTAACTTTAAAGTTGGCGAAGTGTGTGTTTGCTAATGCGCAAATAGATTTCTTGGGTCATGTGATTGGTTTGAACTGTGTACGACCTAGAGTGCAGAAAGTTCAGGCACTATTAGCCTTTCCTACACCTGTGAACAAAAAGCAGGTGCAATCTTTGTTGGGTTTGGCGTGGTACTATAGAAGGTACCTTCCGCATTACTCAGAGTTAAACCTTACCATTAACTGATTTGTTGAGAAAAAACAAGAAATTTCATTGGTCGGACAAGGCACAACGTTCGTTTGTGGACCTGAAATCGCATTTGGCTTCTCGCCAATTTTAACACCGCCCGATTACACAAAAGCGTTTGGTTTGGCAGTTGATGCATCGCAGTTTTGTATAGGCGCTTGCTCGTTTCAGATTGCAGATGGTTTGGAACATCCTGTGTGCTACATCAGCCGAAAACTTCACAAGCCGGAGATTAATTACTCGACTATAGAGCCTTGGCGCTCGTGGTTGCGGTGCGAGAGTTCAGTGTGTACTTTGGGTCTTCGTTGGTGACGGTATACTCGGATCATACATAGTCCGTTACAGTTTATAAACTCGATGGCTAACTCCAACCAAAAACTCCTACGATGGAGCTTGGAACTCCAGCAGTTCTCATTGGACATAAGACATCGCCCAGGACGGTTGAATTTCCTTCCTGATTTGCTTAGTCGACCGAGTGTTGAATCTGTGGTTGCACAATGGTTTTGGGTTATGAATTGTTGTACCGAGTTGTGTGCATCAACTATTTAGTTTGGTTATGAGCAAGTCGTATGTTTCAGTTTGACGTGTGCTTTGGAATGTTGCAATGACCGTATTGGTTGGTGGAACGGTAATAGGTCATGCCCGTTGTACATATAATTGTGATGTCAATAAGTTTACCGTTGTTTTTTTTGATAGTTGCTTGCGTGCTTGTTCTACATTGAAATGTCAAGTAATAGTTGTTAAGGATCGTTGTTTTATGTCGGCAACGTATGTTTCCTCTCAAAGTAGGGGAGAGATATGTTGCAGAATCTTGCTGTTACTTGTGTCGCTGGTATGAGTATGACTCATGGTAAGGGATGGTAACGTATATTTACCTTCGGTAGTTTAGTGGCTAGACTAGAAAGAGGTGTGGTGATAGCTATATAAACCAGTTATAAAGGAGTGTAAAGAACAGACTGGTGTTTTGGTCGGACGCGATCGTTCTTGCCAGATCTGTTGAGGTTAAACTTTAGCGACTACTCTCTTGTGAAAAATTATTTTTCTTAAACCTACTGACCGTTTCCTGTCAAATTGCCAACAAGATTGTGTTGAAAGTTGCTGTTTTACTACTCTGTTCTGCCTGAGGATCAACTTTGTTTCATTTGGTTTCTAGAAAAGGTATACTCATGTTTAACTACTTGTAACTAAAGCTAATTTATATTATACTTTTTGGTTGAACTTAAGGACTTCTCTAACAATATAAAATTGTTGGAAAATATATTGAAATTTCATACTTTTTATTATTTGTGACCTTGTTTGCTGTAATTTCAAGCAACAATCCGCATTAAGGTCGTACACAGGAGGATGCTCTATTAATATTCTGTTTGACGGTTATTGAGGCCTTAAACTACATAATTTGTGCTATGTCTATATGTACGCTATTAGGTAGAGTTTAAATTATTCTGTAATGTTAAAACACACTAGCCTGATCTTTGTGAAGATGGATCCCTGATTTCAATTTCTTTGGTGTGCCCTACTGGCTCAGTACTAGTCCACCCGAAGGCCGACGTTCTTACAATATCTACTGCGAAGAAGATGCAAGCTACTCAGACAACATCGTTTTGAGGAGGCTACAACAATCGCTGCCAGAATTAGCATGGCCATCTTTCGCAAAAATTCCGAGTCTTTCGTTGGTTTGGAGCGAGGTTCTCGTCGTTTGTGGACGGAGGCTCGCCGTCTGAGGAATGGAGACCACCCGGTCATGATCGCTAACAACATCGGGTCTATCACAGCATCATCGCTAAACCTTCACTACATGAACAGCTCCACAGATCCGTGTCATATCCCACCTCCCCTAAACATACAGCTTCACAGGCTGGAATCGACTGCCACTCTCTCTTCGTAGCTCAAATTCACTTCCTTCCTTTATAAAGCGATTCAAACTCACTATTGCTATTTGGCTTTCAAGGATTTGGAAATCTGATTGCATCTTCTCCTGGCGACTGACTATCCGCGCCTCAGATTCACATTTAGGTGTGACCTTGTGCGCGTTACAAATTTATTATTAATAATAATACTAATAATAATAATGTTGTTTATTTTGATCCTTATGATGTCTATAAGGCGCTTGCAACTGTAAAAGACAATTCCACTGGCTCTGATGGTCTACTCTCGTGGTTGATATCTACTATGGCACATCTCTTGGGTCAACTTGTTGCTGACCTGTTTACATGTTCTCTTACTAACTCTTACGTTCCTTACAGTGGCGCCTCAGCATGATAACCCCCATACCCAAGATTTCACACCCTCATAGAATCTGACTTTAGACCTACATCTATCACCTCCATCCTCTCACGCATTTTGGAAAAAATGATTGTGCACAGGTACTTTTACTCTATTAACCACAGCAGCTCTAGCCGGATATTCACCGACCAATTTGCTTTCCGTCCGTTCGGGTCTACTTCCGCTGCATTGATCTCCATAACACATTAACTTCAATTAATGGTTAAATCGGAACCTTATGTTAGACTCGTCTCTCTTGATTTCAGCAAGGATTTTGATACAATTAGACACAAACACCTTACAGATCAATATGCAACCCCACCCATTCCAGATTTCTTGTATAATTGGGTCCTCGCATTCTTGCATGAGCGTCAGCACTGCACCAAATATGGGGGTGAAATCTCTCCCCTCTGCACCATTAATGCTAGCATAGTCCAAGGCTCCGGATTAGGACCAATGCACTTTGTCGTTGCCATTTCCAACCTTAAACCTAAACATAGTGGCAATCGTCTTCCAAAATATGCCGATGATAGTTACTTGTTGATTCTAGCTTCTTGCATTGACAGTACACTATCTGAACTTGACCATATCTCGACTTGAGCTAGTATTAGCCATCTTAAATTAAACCATGCTAAATCTAAAGAAATGATTGTTACTCGGCCCAAGTCCAAACTTATTGCCCTGCCTTCTCCCTTACCCGGTATTAAGAGGGTCCACGAGATACGAATTTTGGGTGTGACCTCGTCGTATAGAGTTTGTTTTAGGCACACATTGACCAAATTTGCTGTAAGGCTCGACAATCCATGTTCGCTTTACGTGTTTTAGTTGCCCATGGGCTCCATGGTCAACGAGTGTTTGATGTTGTTCGTGCTACCGCCCTAGCTCGACTACTTTACGCCTCCCCCGTTGAGTGGGGATTTGCCAATGTACAGGAGCGAAATCACCTAAATGGTGTTCTAAGAAAACTGACCCGCTCTGGCTTCCTTCCGGTTAATGTTCCTTCTTTTGAAGAACACTGCTCTAAAGCTGACTTTGCTCTCTTCCGTTCAGTTAAGTTGAATCCATGTCACGTCTTTCATGACCTGCTCCCCCTCGTAAGTTCGCCCCTTACAACATGCTACCCAGGCCACATGGCCCAATCCTACCTAGAGTTGATACCTTTGAAAAGAGATTTTCATCATGCGAATGTTATTTGACTTTGTTTGAAATTATAAGCTATTATGCATTTGCTAGTAGTCTAATATAGAGTATTCTTACTTATTTACTTAAATTACATTACACACATGAAATTTATATTTATTAGACACACATTGAACTGCGTTATCCAGGTTTCTTTGTATATGAGGCTAAAATACTGGTTTGTTAGAATCCTATTGCTGACACATTTTGTATATTTGCAATTTCTGTTAGCGTTGGTATAATTGTCAAGAGTACTTTCAATACTTGAATGTTCTTTGACCTTGTTTAAATTTGATACTATTGCTTATACATTATGTAAGCTACTGTGTGTTTGCTGGTAGTCTAATAAAGAATATTCTTACATACTTACTTACTTACAAAAGAATGTACAATGGCCCAAAGTGGGAGACCTAAAAGGGTCCTAAAATCATTTTACAATAAAACCATTCAAATCTCTACTTTTTATCAATCTATCTTCTAGTTGAACAAAATTCATTGTATTAATTCAGCTCCAAGTGAAATAATAATCGTTTGATCATTCCTGCGGCAATGAAAACCTCAACATTATTTAATTCATTAGTCCAGCTTCGGGTTAAGCAGAAATCTTTCACTGCTTCCTATCAGGCAGAAATATGTTCAGCATTCTCGCTTTCATTAAAACTGCATTATTTACACCAGTCAGGCTTCCACTTAAAATCTTGTCATCATTCCAGTTTCCATTTAGACAGCAATCTTCTCACCAATCCAGCTTCCAGTTAAATAATTCTTTTCATCAATGTGGCTTCTAATTAAGTGGAAATCTTTTCATCACTCCGCTTACATTAATTCCGCCTTTATGCTGAAATATGTGGTAGTCTTATTCGCTCTTCCACTAAAATCGCAAGCCTTTCATTAATCCAGTTTCTAGTTAAATAAAATAATTATAATCAGTTCAGCTCAAACAGAAGACGAATTCATTTCATCGGTCCTGCTTCCAACTGATATGCATTCTCTTCATCAATGAAATTTCCATTTAAGTACGTTTCCTTACATCAATCCAGCTCCCAGTTTGACCGCATTTTTTCACCAATACAGTTTATGATAGAGGAATAATGCTTCATCCCATCCGACTTTTAATTTTGCAAGTAACAAATAGGATTCTTTCATCAATCAAGGTTTAACTTTAGACTTAGAAGATTATTTGCACTAATCCGGCTTCAAGTACATAATCATAAATGCGGATGAGATGATACTCGATGTAAGACCAAAGCTTCTCATTTATATGAAAAGACGTATCATACTGAACCGAGTGGCAGCATCACTTTGTGTTGGACTCAAAACCATTGCATTACATGCATCGGATCAATTTTGTAGTAATTCTAATTAAATAAAGATCTTTTTGATTCACATTCTTATGGTTCCTCGCAAGGAATGCTTATTATATTTAGAAAATAATATCTAGCAAGTTTCATCACTTTTGCATGTAAAAGAGAATTGACGCAAAGACTATCAATGAATTATGTGTCCTAGTAATAATTAGTTAATGATGTAACTGAAATTTTCAGTGTTCCTTCGGTAATATTCCTTGCAATTCGACTGAATCAATCAAGAAGATAAATACTGATCTGGGAGATTGGTTCTTTTCCAACTCAGGTAACATCGTTAACATAATCGTAGACATAAAATTTCAATAGCGTTATTTAAAGACCAGTGCCCTTATTCTCGAACGCTGCGCTGTTTCAGAATCGTTATCCAGAGGTTGTCATAAATACTACAGAAAGAAGGAAGTTGAGCTACTGCTAAGGCCGGTCAAATTGAGGCTGAGGATCAGATGGATTGTCATATGAATTGTTGATATCTCAATCTTGAATTGTAAAGGAAAGCCTGTTACGTGATGAGTAGAGGAGCCTGATATAAATGACGGTGTGTGAGTGACGGCATAGAGGGAGGAGTTAGGAACATGCGAAATTCACGGAGAAGTTCTTTGAAGAACCGAACTGCAGTGTGGAATATAGATCGATTGGAGACGTTCAGGCAAGAAGCAAATGAGTGAGATAAGAGGAGGCTAAAGTAGAGAGGAGTCGGGTGGAAGAGCGCGAGATAGGAAGAGGATCGGGTTGAAAGGTGCTGGAAGAGCGTGATATAGGTGGGGGACTGGGTATAACATGGCTGAAAGAGAGTGAGATGGGAGGGGGTCGGGTATAACATGGCTGAAAGAGAGTGAGATGGGAGGGGGTCGGGTATAACATGGCTGAAAGAGAGTGATATAATAGGAGGAGGATCGGGTATAACAGGGTTAAAATAGTGTGAGATGGGAGGGGGTCAGGTATAACAGGGCTGAAAGAGTGTGAAATGGGAGGGGGTCCGGTGTAACAGGGAAGCAGGGCTAAAAGAGCATGAGTTAATATGAAGATCGGTTGGATCAGATCAGCCACATGATTAAGAGTCAAACGAGAAAACTCTCCAGATAGCACCAACGATCCCGTTACAATATTTGTTACAAATTACCAAATTATTTTGCTCTGTGCCAATTAATGATTGAATTCACAATCTTGCGCAACGCCTTACGAATGCAAACTCTTTAGAAGTGCTTCATTATTGCTAATTTAAAAAATATCAGTCGCTCATTTGCTGAACATTTCGAAAATTTTACACTGGTTATATTTCAGTTTTGACAACTATAGTAGTATTTAAAATAATAATGTCCAATAATTCCTTATTTTACATAATTATTATGCCGTTTATGCCATATTCCTTTGAAACCATATCTAATCTATGAGGCATCTTTCAATGCCATATTAAATTTTACTGACTGTATTGAAAACGTTACTGTCTTGTAAAATGATGGCAAAGCTCATACTATTTATACGTTGCATTTAAGATGCATCGAATTATGTAACGACTTTTGCCGGAGCCAAATACGGACTTCGTCTTGTACTTTGGTTCAACCAATCAGATGGCTACATTATGATGTCTCCTTCTACTGGATTCAGAGTAGGACAAACATGCATAGTTATCACACAAAATTGCTGTACTATCGTTGTTTTCTGGTAATATTGTGTGATGTAACTGTTCTTTCTTTCATTTACCTTAAAATTTTAATTCATATAATTTGCTGGGTTCTACGTCTTTTGACCCCCATCAGTTGATCCCCCATCAATTGATCTCCTGCCTCTTGAACCCAGCCCAATTGATACAACATTCATGTTCCACTTGCGACCTTCTCCATTTATTAAAGGAACGATGTGAAAAAGCACGATAACAAAATACAAAAGCCTAATTGAAAGTCATTATATATTTAGTTTATCAACATACAGTCCTAAGCATAAGCGTCTATGCATGGTATAAATGAGCCATTGCTCTGAGATATGAAAGAATCTCCGAACGACCAAAACGGTTGCAGCGCGGAGTGACACGAAGCCTGGGCATTAATTTGTTATTTTGCAATATTATTATGCAAATCTGTAAAATCAATCTTTTGTTTACTAAGAGTAGACCTATCAGCTACAAGTATGTGACGATCAGCCTTGAGATTTGAGGCATCAATTGACGAGGGGATCAATTGACGAGGAGATCAATTGACTAGGGGACCAATTGACAGGGGATCAACTGACGGGGATCAACTGACGGAGATCAACTGACGGGGAATCAATTGACGCGATATCTTATATATCCCCGGTAAAACTTTACAAAATGGGATATTAAAATGTTTCAACGGTCTATTATTCCTAGGATAGCATTGTGCTATTTGTTCTTCCGATAACAAAATGAATCGGGAGTTGGTTTTTCCTGGGGCCAAATGAATTATGGAGTTTGTTCCTCCGAGGACAAATTGAATAGGGAATTTCATGCACTATGTGACCAAAAAGCAGGTGGTGCTTTTCTTGCCAGAACAAATAAATTTGAGGACTTGTTTCCTCCTACACGCAACTAGCCATTGTGTTCGGTGTTCGAATGCATACGTTCAAAACCTCTGTAAAGGAAAAACCTGGGAACACGGATAATGATTGGCTTGAATAATTAAACCAAGATATTTGCGGTCTGCCGTTTGTGTAGGCCTACTCGTGATTGCCCTTTTGATTTTAAGTTGTCCATACTGTTTCAAGCATCAATTTTCAAGGTGATTAAAATCAGAAAAATAATTATATTTCACCATCAAACAAGTCTTTATCTTGCGGTGATATAGTGAGCACATGAGATTCTGGCAATCTTGGAGTAGGCCTCGTCTTTTGACTTGCATTCAAGGGAGTCAAATCACGAAGCTATTATGCGACCAATTGAGTGCCTGACGTGGCAGGCCAACAGGTTCAGCAGCTTTAAAATGCTGGTCGTTTAATCATAGGTTATGCTGCACGCTCCATTTGAACAACCTGCGATGATGGCGTTTGGATTCAAAGTGGGAACTGGTGTTTCAACATCCATTTCATTTTCACTTAGAAACGTGAGTCAAAACGCGATGCATTCGTTACAGAGGCATAATGTTGGAGGAATAATATAATTTATTTGTTCAACGTCATTTGTGTTTTTGCGACATACTTGTAATGTTTTCTTGGACTCTGATTTTAAAATTAAGTTGCATATAGTTTCTTCAGAGAGCGGTCTAGAACGTTTTATTCAGAATTGCATGCCAAAATAATGATAACTCGAGTCACATAAATTGCTTTACTTTTTTCACATAATTCTTGTTATTGCTTGATTTGTAGGTCTCGATGCTGCCATCACCGTACGGTGACTGTCGTCAGGCTGAAAACTATACGTTCTCGAGATGCGCTATGCACAGCTTAGCAACATCTTTCATTGCCAAATGCAAATGTCGGCCGATTTTTCTGGACGGTATAATTATGTGTTTTCTGAATTTTACTTATAATGTCCGTACTGTATTGCATTTACAAATCTGTATGGCGCCTCTCCTTGTAGGCCTGCAATCTAATAGGAACAGCTCTCAGTGCTAAAAGCGTCGCGGTACGCAGTCGAGAGATAGAGAGATAGAGACAGACAGACAGAGGCAGAGACAGAGACAGATAGACACAGAGACAGAGATATATATATTGTTAGGTTCAAGTTATGAGAAAGACTAGTCTAGGTTTGTTTTTCTATTATATTGAATAAAATGTTCTCAAAAAATGGCTAACAGAGAAACTGATGATAACTCTTCGTCATGCCAAGCTTGGTCATTACCGCAGCACCACCAAGTTTATCCAGTAGCATATCAATCCAAGGCATTGGATACGGATCAGGCATGGTCACAAGATTTAACTTCCTAAAATCTACACACAGTCTACATGCACCATCTGGCTTAGGAACCACCAGTATTGGCGTCGCCCATGCACTATCAGATTCTTCAATGATTCCTAAGTCTGGAAACTTAGCAATTTCACCACTAACCCACTGTAATTTTTCAGGGTATAAGTGATTGACTGATTGTCTCTTAGGTACCGCACCAGGCATTAGTTCTATTTCGTGAGTATTGAGCGTGATACCACCGGTTTCTCACTAAGCGCGGATTGAAACTGTATCAGTAACTTAGACAACTGTTCTCGTCGACCATCCGTCAAATGACTCAGTGCAAAGTCATCACCAACATTATGGTGTATCCTTGACGTCTCAGCAAGACTTGAAACTATATTCACATCATGCACTTGACTATTCACAATATATCTTGAAATATATTTCTAAAAAAGATTGACGTGACCAACACGTTTAGTCTTACGTCAGTTGGGAGTAGACATCACGTAAACTTCCTCTCCCAGACGTTTCTCAGCAACATAAGGTCCAGCAAACTTGACCTTCAAAGGTTTACCAATGAGCGATAACAGCGCATGTACTTTGTCACCTTCGGCAAACGTTAGCTGCCAAGCATTTAAGTCGTTCCAAAACGTTTCCTTTTCCTATTCCACACACTCATCTTGATTAACATTTTTAAGCGACGTTCTAATTTTATCACGCAAACGAAGAACAAAATCAATTACGTTTTGTTTCTTAACTCGCTTCAGCACATCGTCATTTAACCAATGACTCCTAATCATTTGCAACCACGAAAGCAGCAATTCAAATGGAGAAAAACTTAATCCTTTAACAATAATTTCACGGTATGAAAATAACACCCAAGATAAGAGTCTCCTCCCAATTTTTATGACCCGACTCTATCAAAGCCTTCAACATATTCCTCATTGTTGAATAAAATCGTTACAAACAGCCATTCGATTGAGGCTGGTAGGGGAATGTAAGTAAATGTACGACATCATATTTCAGAAAAACCACTTCCACTCGGTCCCACAATCTGCCAAAAATTTCTTCGGAAATCCAAACATACTAAAAACCTGCACGAGGCATTTCACAACATCAACAGCTGTATGATTTCTCGTGGGAAACGCTGATGGATAGTGGGCGGCAAAATCCATTACCGTCAGGCTAAAAACCTGTTACCTTCCTTTGTACATGGTGCTATAGGACCAACGACATCTAATGCCAACCGTTCGAAGCTCGTACCTACAACGTTAATAAATTAATAAGTGGCACTCTTACCTGCACTTCCTCCTTTCTCAACCACTGACATACACCGCCAGACAGACAGTACTGTCGTACATCCTTAAATATCGATGGCCACCAAAAATGAAGCTAGCGACATTTTCCAATTTGAAAGGTTTGTACAAAACCGAAAATTCTTTCTTCTCTCGCAATTTGCTCCTTTGCCTCATCCAAAGCTATGCGTAATTTCCGTTCTTCCAAATTAGCTGCGAACTTATCTTGCTCCAACTGCAGTGCACGTTCCGCCCTGTCTGTCTCAACCTGCCTATCCCGCGTCTTCTCACGCCTTTCTTCATCCAAAGCCTTCTCGCACATTTCCTCAGGAAAAGCATTCTCACGCCTTTCCTCAGCCAAAGCCTCAGTCAAAGCCTTCTCACGCCTTTCCTCGTCCAAAGCCTTCTTGCACATTTCCTCAGGAAAAGTATTCTCACGTCTTTCCTCAGCCAAAGCCTCAGTCAAGGCCTTCTCACGCCTTTCCTCGTCCAAAGCCTTCTCGCACTTTTCCTCAAGAAAAGCATTCTCACGCCTTTCCTCAGCCAAAGCCTCAGTCAAAGCCTTCTCACGCCTTTCCTCTTCAAAAGACTTCTCACGCCTTTCCTCTTCAAAAGACTTCTCACGCCTTTAATCATCCAAAACCTTTTTTCTCAGCCAAAGCCTCAGCCTCAAGCTTCAACTTTGCCAACTCAAACTGTCGCTCTCGTTCGGCCTCCTCATGTTTAAATTACCGGTCAAAGGCCTCAGCTTCTTTCGCTGCCTTTAGTTTTAAAGTCATAGCTTTCAACTTTAATTCCTCTTTAGGATTCTTCGACTGTTTCAAAGTCTTAGCTAACAGCATTTTTTAATTACACCTTGGCTAAACCCTTAATTTCAATGCAAATAGCCTCCAATTCACTCCTCAGATCTTCGACGAAAACCGAACGTCTTTACTCTGAAAATTCACGTGTGCTATAATTTCAACGCCGCTACTAAGTCGAACTCTCACTTCGAAACCCGGTCATGAGAATCCACGTACTAACTTGTCAAGCCAAACACACTCCAGTCACACCTTAAGTAATAGAAGCTTATATAGATCAAGGCACTCCTTGAAAATCATTCAAGCAGAACCGTCAAGACAAAAGAAGGTTTACCAGTCAGACAGTCCAAGGAAGCGCCTTTAATTCGGTAGCAGAAATGTGTCAGATACATAGTTCCCTAGATCAGTGTAAAGCCAAGAACAGTTACCTAAGTGAGAGAGAGAGAGAGAGAGAAAAAAAATAGAGAGACATAGACAGACAGAGACAGACAGACAAAGATATACATAGACATACAGACAGAGACATATGTATATATATATATATTTATTTATTTAGAGAGAGAGAGACAGACAGAGATAGACAGAGACAGAGACAGACAGACAGACAGAGACAGACAGACACAGAGAGAGACAGACAGACAGACAGACAGAGAGATAGAGAGAGAAAGAGTCAGGGAGACAGAGAGAGAGAGACAGAGAGAGAGTGTGTGTGTGTGTGAGTAGTTATATTTGTTGCTACCTAGTGCATTTAATTTAGATACACCTATAATCACATCAAATCAACCAATAATTTGGTTATAGTCGCTTCGTACTTAGGTTACAATATTAACCTAACTCAAAAACAGGCAAAAAAACCTAGCCACATGTGACTGTGTTGCCTCCAAGCAAGCTAGTATCAAATAAACTAACCATCTAGCGTTGCAAAAGCCACCCACCGTGCACAAGCCTAGGCTTTGATTAGAACATCCATATAGAGGTTATATGAATAATCAAAAATGAACCATGAACGCACCTTGTAAAATGTAATCCATGTACTATCTCTCACATCCAAATATCATGTGATGGGAACATACAAACAACCTTGACGTACGAAAACGATAGAACAATGAACCTCTGTTTTAACTGTCGATGAGGCCTGCAGTAATTGAACACATCCGTCTTGATGTCTGTGTCTAACCGTTCGTCCGTTCGTCTTGATGTCTCTCCATCCGTCTCTATCCCTGTCTGTCCCTCTTTCTCTCTGTCTCTCCATGTTCCGTTTACAAGATTATTCAAACGCCTTAACAACGATTGCGGAATTAAATGTTCACAGCCTGATCTGACAAGTCCGTCACGCTTCTGACAAACTTGTCCGGTGTGTGACGAAAAACACTCCAACTTTCTAATCACAGGGCGTTCTTATATACCCAACGACGCCCCCGCCTATCTAGAATGTTCTTTAAGATGATGAAATGTCACGCGATTCATACGGCTGCTGCTCATAGTATGGCCCTTTTGGCGTTCCGTACACGCTGCTAACATATGAAAAAAAATGAAAAAAGCTATGAATGGACAGCGATTTCATTTGTGTTGCGTAAACCGAATGAGTCTGTTGCAGGGATGATTACATGATCACAAAATCTTCATTATCTACCCACGAATTATGTGATTCAGGGTAACCCAACCACTTCACTAGCGATTTCTTCCCTTGTTTTCTAATAATCTTTTCGATTCTAAATATTTGAGTACTTTTTTGTAGCTCCTGTTCATAAAATGACCCCTGTGTTTCTTCTCCATTATAATCAGTAATCTTATAAGTTGGAGGATCCGTGTATTGATCCTGGGATACTGTAAAAACTTCTTCCGTCCATCTAGGTGTGTACCCCTTTTCAAGTATGTTCTTTTTCTTAGTTATTCTAACTTTATCACCGATTGAAAACCTAGGCACAATAGGTTCCGAAATCTCATCACCGTACAAATTCATAAAAACATCCTTTCGTTCACTTTCATACTGGTCTTAGATGGTGAAATTTTAACGGAAGAATGCCTAGTCTCATTATAATTACTAACCATTTCACCCAAAACATCTATATATCTCCTTGTTGAATTAGCTGTAAAGTACCTAAATATTTTCTATCTCATTGTCCGGTTCCAACGCTCAATAACGCACGATTTTTCCTCGTTCTCAGTAGAATATAATTCGACAAATTCCCGAACATTATAAATTATAAAATTCTTTACCTTTATCCACCCAGAGTTTGCCAGGACTTCTTCCGCTCTCTAATATTTTCAAGAAACCACTAGTTGTAGATTTTCCACTCTTATCATTTAATGGCACGATCCAACCATATTTTGAAAACACATCTATCACGGTTAACAGGTATTTCACACCATCGTTATCTTTAGCGAAAGCCTGCATATCGACCAGATCAGCAGCCCATATCGCATCTATCCCACTAACATACACCTTTCTCTTTCTAAAATGCCTTACTAGAGGTTTATGCAATTCATTCGCTAATTGATTAGTCCATTTCAGATCGGGTTGTAATTTTAGGCTTTTTTAAACCTAACCCCAGACTCGATTTAGTGGATAATATAGGTTTGACTATAGCTCTCTCTATTCTCTCCCGCAAGCTAGGATTAGGTATATTATTCAAATCATTAATCATTGCTCTGTCGGCGACATTCCTAGAAGCCGTGTCCGTGTGCTGGTTGTAAACTAATTCATGATAATATGCAGCGTTATCGACTCTATCAACGGGTTTAGACCAATCTTTTGCAGTTCCATCGAGATTTAATCTCAAATCCAGTCAAGTTCCTGGTCCTGTAAACTGATGTGCCGGCAAGTGCATCTCACCTGGAAATTTAGCCAATGGTAACTTAATACCGCTAGTAACCGAATTTACAGATCGAACTAGATCACCACCTTGTGCTGCTTTCACGAATTGAGTCTTTGTTTTTCCACAAACATCACACGTGCCTCTAAGCATCAGCCTTCCATTCTTCGTTATAACAGTCTGTACATTTTTAGTTTCAGTATGAGTTTTACACTTTACGTCATACATTTTAAATACAATTAGATATATTTAAAATGGAAGTCACATTTTTTTATCGTGGAACGACATATTATCCAAGAAATTCAATAACCCTCTTTTACCTAGAAGTATAAGAGGGTTAATCGTAGGAAAGTCTGGATGACGCTACTGTTGAACTTGCTTCTACAACCCGGATGGTTAGATTATGACAATCTGTAAGTATTCGGAAGGTCTCTCTTTCAACCAGAGTATGAAAGTCTGAAAAAAGCATTTGAAGAAAAAATACCTAAAGAATCCATCGTTGGATTATTCGATTGCCAAGATGAGATTATGAGACAAAATCTTTCACCAGCATCTGTAGTTGAGCAAATGGCTAAACACTTGGTTAAAAATCTGATAGTTCTTCCAAGTTCTTTGAATCAGCAGAAGATGTGCCAGACCCGAGAGAAATGCATCGTGATAAGAAGAACTTGATGATTTTCGACGATTTACAGTTAGAAAAGCAGAATAATTGCGAGACTTATTACATCCGAGGGAGGCATAGCAACGTCGACTGTTTCTATCTCGCACAGAATTATTTCAAATTACCGAGACAGACAATTAGAGAGAATGCAAACTTTATATGTATGTTTCCTTAAGGCCTTAAAAATATTGATCACATTTACAACGACCACGTGAGTCCAGACATGCCTAAGGAGGAGTTTAGAAAACTATGCAAAACAGCGTGGAAGCAACCTCATGGATTTGTAGTAATAGATCACACTAGCAATAAGAATAGCGGAAAGCATAGATGCGGTTTCGATGAATTCTGCATTCCATTATAAAAATATCCTTTGCTAATTTAAAAATGGAATCGATTCTACAAAAGATTGCAGGTAACACCGAAAGGACTGCTCGTAACTCAGAGACAAAGTCATCGTTTCACATATTATTAAATGACAAGACTATCCGTTGATACAAAAAGATAAAAGGTACGAAATGGCTCTTGTCAATCTGGAAACATATTTTTCATTCCCAAACATCGACGCGACTAACAACGACTTTTCATATTCGACGATGACTTACATGAACGGCGACCCGTCGTGGGAAACTATAACCATCCCCGAAGGCTGCTATGAAATTACAGATATTAACGAATACGTGCAGAGAATAATGAAAGAAAGGGGGCATTATGATGTGGCTAACGGAAAATATAATATTAAGATAGAAGCTAACAGCAATACGTTGAAGACGGTTGTGTATATAGCGAAGAAATACGGGGTTGATTTTGATGTGGGTAACTCTATCACATATTAGTCCTAGGTTTTAATAGGCGACGATATTTCGAGGGATACAACGAATCACAAAATATAGTAGACATAATGAGGTTCACTAATCTGAGGGTAACGAGCGACATCATCGGAGCATCCTATAGCAACGGTAATACAGATAACATTATCTATTCTTCCCGAATGTAGGGCCTGGCTGCAAGATAATTGAAACGCTGAGAAAATTGATCTATCTTCCAATCACCCTATCCACGATTTCGACAACGGAAACGACTCTTACAGATCAGAATGGTAAGCTAATTAATCTACGAGGCGAGGAATTATCGATACGGTTTCATATAAGAGAGGCTTACAAATTTATTAAGTTCTATATAAAATGAGTCGATACACGAACGTCAAAGTAAATATTTCAGAAGGACAAAAAGATAAAATTAAAAGATCGCTACAAGTGGGAACAGATGTTAGTATTGGATTAAAGCACGACGATTTAACCGGAGAGCATGTGTTAGCTGCATACCCAAGCACAACTCAATAAACTAGCTAAAGCGCATCAGGGCGGTGCGGGTATGATTATAAAAATGAGTAAAACGCAATTAATACATAACGCTAAAGTCGAAGGTGGCTTTATCGTTTTTACAGTTTCTTGCAACTGCTGGGAAATTCCTACTATCTAGCATATTACCGAGCTTAACAACGGGTGCATTAACTGGAATAGGTGCAGCGGCTGGTTCCAAAGTGATTGATAAAGTCACCGGAACGGGTGGGGCTATATATCTCAATACTCGGGGTAAAAACTTCAAGATAGTGCAACAGAGGGAGGGCTTATACATGAAGCCATACCAAGGACCTGGATTAAACGGCGCGGGAGAAGGCCTGTATCTGAAAAGCATTAGGTGCCGGGAAAGAAGCTGCAGCGGAGATTGGAAAAAAGGCCATAGACGTAGGTAAGACCGTTGCTATTAACGCTGGAAAGAGATTGGTTGATAAAGCAGCGGCAAAAATGTTTTCACCACAACGGAGCGAGGATTTGTTAACTCCCTATGGAAATACAACACTTAGTCAAAAGAGTAAGGAAACGTTACAGAATTTAATATTTCCCAACCACTCGGTGAATATAAATAATTTACTGTCTGGTAACGGCGGCGCCATATCGATCCGAGATTTGGTGCGAGGATCTGGAATGAAGTTTGCTTAAAATAAAATCTTGTTATATTAAAAAATGCTGTCAGATATTCTCAGATTTACTGAAAATACTATTATAGACGAGGGAATTGAAAGATATGAATTTCATGAATATGAACCAGTGGCGGGGGCGAATCTTAACACTGGGGAAATTCGCATAAATATCGAACTTCAAGATATTTTCAGCCATCCCTCCGAGTCATACCTGCTGTTCGAAGGCAGACTGCCTAAAGCGGATGGAACCTTTTACGTTGATGCCGACGCTGCAGATTTGGTCAACAACGGGTTGATGCATCTCTTCAACCAAAAGGCGTATTCCTTGTCTAATCAATAAATAGAAAGCGTGTTTCATCCCGGACAAGCCACAACTATGCTGGGCTTGCTGAAATATCCCAACGACTTTGCCCTTGCACAGAGACTTAACCAATTATGGACTAAAGACACCGCGGCGACTGCTGTTATAAACGATAGCACGGGATTGGCGATCAGACAGGCGTATCTCATTAGGAAACCAACTGCAAAGGGTACATTTAGCTTCATCGTGCCTCTGAAGCACATTTTTGGATTCTGTGAGGATTATGATAAGGTAGTCTACGGTATGAAGCAGACTTTAACTCTCGTTCACAAACCTGACAGCGATGCTATTTTTAGGGCAAATGCGGTAGCGGACGGCAAAGTCAGTCTCAGTAAAATTTCATGGTTTATGCCGCACGTGATTGCGTCTGACATGGAAAGAATGCAGCTGTATAAAACTACCGAAGCAAAGACAGCGTTACCAGTTGCCTACCGAGCTCATCTTTGCGATACTATAACGGTTCCTGTATCTACTACGTTTAGTTGGCGACTTAGCGTAAAGACAGCGCCAGAAAAACCCAGGTACATCATGGTTGGTTTTCAAACGAATCGAAGTGGCAATCAAGAGGCTTATCCATCAATTTTCGATCATTGCGATATTAAGAACATGTATGTGATGATGAACCAGGAAAGATATCCAGCGATCGATTACAACCTCTCATTCCCGAATCAGCAATTTTTTAGAGCTTACAGAGACGCGGCGACCTGTAGCGAAAAATTCTACGGAATGGAACAGTTGGTAACTCAGAGCAACATCACACCGACCGACTACAAAGACTTGTACCCGCTTTTCGATGTGAGTAAGCAATCTGAACGGTTAAAGTCGTCTGTCATAGACATCCAGATCAAGGTTACTTTCAATGCTGCGATCCCGGCTGGAACTGAAGCTTATGCAGTCGTCATTTCGAATAAATTGTTAAATTTCCAACCAGACGGCCAGAAGATGAACGTAGTATATTAAAGAAAATATTTTCTATTATAAAAAAGAACATGAAACTCTCACAACTGAAATCGTTAATGAAGGAACTTGGAATAAAGTCTAGTTATATGAACAAACCAGAAATGCTAAGAATACTCGTTGAGAAGGGTGTTTTACCGGAATCAAAATTGCCTGAACCAGTGAAGGGGAAAAGGCAAGCATTACCCAAGTACGAGTATTTAAAAACTATTAGAAATAATCCTATAAGCGTTGAAATCCTAGACAAAGACACTAACGAAACCGTCACGTACTCATCGTTGTATAAGGCGTGTATGACTTTAAAAACCAGTATGAACACGCTGAAGGCACATAATGGTAAAGTCTGGAGAAATCGATATGAGGTTAACATACTAACATAAAGTTTTATATAACTACTTAAAATGGAAACTCGTAAATTTTTAGATTTTGAAACTTTGGAAGAAGACGTAGTTTTTACTGTTAAAACGAAGCAATATTTATATGGCACAGAAGAATATTTTTATCTGATAACGGTAGTGGCGCCGGATGAGACAGAGCATTACATGAGCGTATACGGGGAGCCCCTGCTCAGCAAGTTGCAAACGATCAAGACATTTACTTTTACAAAAACAAAGATAGAAACGAAGCCGGGATGGATCCAGGCGTTGATCGTAGTATTTGGATATAACGATGTTGTTGAACTTGAGGTTTAAATTTTCAATGGTAATAATCATTGAAAATTAACAGTCAATATTTAACTACTCAACAAACAAGCGGCGCACTCGCTTTCGCACTTCAGTTCTTTCTACTAATATAACATCTTCTGCTCTTAATTGAATTGATGGTTTATTTCCAATGAATATACTACATGTTAAATCTAACACGACACTGCATGGAGTGGATATTAGCGTTAGAGGGTCGATTGGATTATCATCTGTATCATAAAATCCGGTTGTTATATCCGCTGATCCATACGCAGGTGTCAATTTCGGGTACATCTTTAGCGGTTCGTCTTCCTTTTTTTGATAAAAGATAGACATTTGTCTAACCTGCGAATCTTCGTATTTCTTATTCGAGGCCTTTTTTGTATTAGGATCGAGCAGAACTCTTGAATGCGTTCTAAAATACTTTTAAACAAGCTGATAGTCACCAATTATTCATCAGTTGACCCATCATACATCATTACTGGTATACTATAACCAACCATAGGACCATCGGTTTTACCAAAACCATAATCTGGTGATATATCCCAACTTTTTAATGTTGGGGTTTGGATATGAAAATCACCTTCATCACCGTTCGGGTATTTATATTTAATTTGAATTCATTGACCAAAGTTGTTCGTCTTCGCGACTTTAAAGATCATTTTATCCGGATTAAACGTTCCGTGTGTGACAGTCATTTTTTCCTTTTATATGTAGAAAATATTTTCTTTAAGCTAAAAATATGAAAATAATTTTTTATTTAATCATCGTATACGAATAACTGCATCATGCTTAATCCAAGCTTGCCCGGTTCAGTCTGGAAGTAGATTAGCCTATAGGTCGTATATTTTACTACGGAATCGATTAAAAATTCTTGGTAAGTATTTCCTAAATAAGTGTTATTAGCTGCGGTGTAAATAGTAACCCTTTGTCCTTCAAAATTGTATGCGATTATACTCCAGCGGGATATCCTTCCCTGGTTAAATTTCCTTCCTTTCAAACCGATCTTCCAGATTCTCACTGCGGTTGGGCATGTGATAGATATCCACGATTCAGTGTGGACGTTACCATCTTACACCCATTCCCCGTCGTCTTTGAACGCCCAAAAGGCTTTGTTAGTTAGAAGTGCTGAACTGGCATTCGCTTGAAAACCATAATTACTAGTATCGAAACATAGTCTCGGTACGTAACCGATTTGACATTTTCTTCCAAGCGTGTAATCAGGTGGCGTTGGAATCTATTGTAGTATGGAGGCGGTAGCTGTTTCAGCACCAGGACTCATAGATGTAAAATGAAATCTCCAATATCTGTAATTAGACGAAGCGGGAAATGTAATCTTCTTCAAAAATCCAAATACGAGGAATTCCCATGAAACTAAAATTTCAGTAAAGGCTGTTCCATCGCTACTAGCTCGAACCACCCAACCAGTAATACGGTCGCTCTGCTCTCGGCCGGCAACGATGTAAAATCCCGACATTGACAGAGGAATGGAGTACTTCATCTGTATCCAGACATTACTTGACCTTTCAGTGACCCACATGCGGGGGTAGTTATAAGCATTTTGGAAATCCCTTCATGCGTTGGATTCATGACCAGGCACACTGCGATAATCGCTAGCACTAGCTTCATAAGTTAAACTGTTTATTATCGTTGTATCAGTAGTGATGGTCGGTGCTGCAGTCACGTATAGTCCTGAGTTATCAGTGGTAGTATTATTCGATATCGCTTGGTTGACTAAGGTTTCGACTTGGCCAAAGACTTTTATCAAATTTCCACTCATATTCAAATCACCATCCATTTCGTTCGTTCCATCTCGTTTTAGAAATGTATTGCTCGCTTGAGATAGAGTAACACCTCCAGAAACTATTCTTTGAGTTGATCCAGTATCAGTTCGTCCAAATTTATCGACAGGCATGTTTTTTTAAATAGGTGATGTTATTTAATGTAATTCGCTTACAACTTCTTGAAATTTACGACCATCGTTGCACGTTTTCTTCAGTACATACAGACATAAATGACCACAATATACTTGGCCGTCTGGTTGTATTCGCTCACTGTTATAAAACAGCGGTCTTTGTAGATATTTTATCAATTCCGTAGGAGGAGGAAGTCCGTAGCTGACGAAATAAATTTTATCATTAGCGCGCTTGATCCAACATGTCCAATGCGTTCCTTTACCATCAGAATCGTCCAGATTAAGGATACCGCACTCGTTCAATCTTGGTTTCTTCGGCAGCTCGTCGCGTAGAAAAACTCCTCTGAAATTATTTATATTTAGTTTCCTCGCTGCTTCAATTAGATCCACATTCGACAAAGCAATATTAGGTAGCGTACACCTTCGACATCGATTTGTTTAGTGTTCATTTTATATTAGAGAATAATGTCCATATGCTAAAGTGTGGATACCATCTT
This sequence comes from Bimastos eiseni, assembly GCA_959347315.1. NCBI lineage: Eukaryota > Metazoa > Annelida > Clitellata > Crassiclitellata > Lumbricidae > Bimastos > Bimastos eiseni. The sequence goes on from OY365820.1 coordinate 22,982,061, forward strand.
GTTGAATCACCTGTTTGTCATCATCGGCTGAAAGAGCTACCTTGTTAACTTCTTCGGTGTTGATATCGTGAAGATGCGATCGAATGACATTCATCTTTCTCAATTGTTCTCTCTTGGTGACTAAGCAATCTTTGTAGTCTTCGTGAGTGATAGATTTCTTGACGACATTCTTCTTCACGCCTGTACATTTCTTGTGGTCTACTCCGGCCATCTTGTATGAATACAACTTTGATCTTAAGCCTACAAACTCTTCGATCTGTTTACCAGCTGCTTCATCTTTGAACATACCAATAACCTTTTTATTGATGCCAATTTCTATACCAGAGGGATGGTCTTTAAGATAGTCATTAGTGTCGAACCTACTTCTAATGTCGGGAGCTATATCGACGTAGAAGTCATCGGTCATAATTTCATGGGCTAAAGAATCAGTGTCTGTAAAAAATGACTTTACTCTATCTTCATACTTTTTCTTGATGTAATTATAATGAAAATCATACATTATAGTCTTACTCAAGTCTAAAATACACATGCCAAGATATATAGGTTTGTTACAATATAGCTTCGTCCGTTTCATGTGAATAGCGATTAGGTTCTCATCAAAAATAGTTCGAGTGTCGTAACTCGTTCTCGCTGCTGGTTTTATGGCTTTCTTCTCGCTGGAAACCAGTTTTATGTCTACTCGAGCCTCTATATTCTCGCATGTCTTACCAAAGACACTATTGTTCATTAGTTTAAAAAAGTCTTTCTCGAAATCGTTGGTGGCTTTCGTTCTCAGGTTGGTATTTAGATCGATATACTTTTTCAGCCAGGCACTTTCTTCAAATTTAATTCCACGATGAATTTTGGTTATCTTCAAGTCTAGGCTTTCCTACAACATTACATTTTCATAATGGACTATGTATTTTACTTTATCCTTCAAGTTCGGAATGAGTTTAGGTACAGTTGAAGATTCAGGTGTAATATTCTCAGGGGCAAGAGGATAGTCGTTGTGGAGATCGTGTAAATCTCTAGGATATTCCAAGTCGACTTCTAATATACACGGTATTGATCTCCAATCGTTTAGCTCATCGTTACCCATCCACTGGAACCCGTGAGTTGGTAGATTTTTACATTTCGCCCACCCGCACAGGTTGTTCGCGTCTAAATAGGTTGTAAATGTTGAAGGCTTGCTATCGTCAAACGATGGCATATACTTATTGTTTGCCTGTTCATAACGATGTGAAATGGTGCTAACACCGCGTCTTATTCCATGCTTAACCATTAGCTTCATATCATAATCGCACAACAACTCCAACTCTACTCCAGTCAACTTTAATGCGGCATCCCAAGCATGACCTGGAGGAGTATACTATGAAGCGGGATCTAGACCATAGTTCTCACTACACACATCTCTAAAATTCTCAAATACATCAACAAGCAGGAGAACATTGCTCACGTTATATAAGTCTTCTCTAAACGTTTTGAATCCGAATTCATTCCATACCATCTGTGCATGGTTGTAGTCTTCGTCACTGATGCCAGAGTCGTTAAGTCTTGAATAGAATGCTGACTTTGGTGGTAGTTCTGTTTCGTTCAGTCGATCGATGGAATCAACATAGTGGTAAGGATACGCCCCATTTCTAAGCAAGAGAATAGTGTTTGCTTATATTCTTACACTGATCTTTGTTCAGGTTTCTCGATAAAGCGTCAAGACTCGATGCCATGAATCTAAAACTATCGATGAAACGTAATTCGTGTGTAACCTCTACTTCCTTATTTTCTTTATTTACAAATCTATCGACTACAACCTCTCTGCTAAATGAGATACACTTTTCTTCGTTGCTAGGGATGCAGTTAATTTTTTCGTTATCATCACCTCGTAATTTCTTTACGAATAGATGGCTGTCATAACCGGATAGATTATGGAACAATACTGGGAAAAACTTCGGGACTTTATAATTTAGATTACAAATTTTATGAGCGGCGCCTCTGTATTTTCCAGTTAAATGGCAATGGTATCTAACTCTATCATCACCTAGTTCGCCTTCGCATATGTTGACAAACTGTAGCCGAGTCGTAAAGCACCTGATCTTTCTTTCCGAATATCATTTTCTTTGGAAATTTAAATCGACATATAAATATCTTTTATATTATCGATAAGAGTGTCTATAAATATCTGAGCTACATCATCGTCTTCACTCTCCGCTGTAAACGTTACGGGAGCTTGCGAATATAGGTCATCGTCAAAACATTTTATATAATAGCAAAAGGAACTAGGGACGTGATTTTGATATTTGTTGGTGTACGACATGATGGGATCTGCTTGACAAGTGTCTATAGGTTTTATTAATGACTCAAAATCGGCAAACACGACAAATGGGACTCTCATCTTTCTATAAAAAGTTTTGAAACTCAACATAGTTCCTGGTTCTGGAAGTTCTATCTTTTGAGCGTCGTGTTGGGAACAGTATTCGGTGTGCTTGTGTAGCGAATCTATTCTACTGAAGCCAATCAAACATCTTTTACAATAGTGCATCGATGTGTATTAGTTTTCTCTATGAACCGCCATCAATCTGTTAAAGTTCTTTATCCAACAATAATGTTTCTCCAGCAGAAATGAGTAATAGATCTACACACCTATTACTCTCATGCTTCGATAAATATAGTGGGAATAGGTAAACATAGTTCTCATAACCGAAGAAATTAATACTAATTTTATTATTTCTGTCAAACTTACTTATCACATTAGCATCCGCTGCTACTGGGAATTCGATGTCAGACCAATCAAGTTCTTCAGACTGTTTGATTAATTCTTTTGTAATTCTTTCTGGATTGCCGTCAACCGGATTTAGGGCTCTCGTTACACACCACTTGAAGCATTCTTCGTCTTCGTTCTTCATATTAATAATACCCTTTTTACTCGCTAAACATTTCGGTAGTAGAATGTAAGAACTGCCTTTCAGCGCTTTATAAGCAATAGTGTTGATGTCTAATTTTTGAACCGCTCTAAGTCTCCAGTTACTGCCTTGCATCTGGAAGGCTGCCACAGACTCTAGGATTTTATCTTTCGCATTATTAAATATTTTGCTCGGGTCGGTAGAGTTTAAAACAACTTCGTTCGGTCATAGAGACAAATGGAAAATCCTTGGTATCTACTTGTCCTGATTTCATATCTACACGCTCCATTGTGCAGGTAAGGAAAAAATTGACCTTAGTCTGGCGATTTCTAGACAAAAGGTCTTCAAATTGTGGTTGAGCTGCTTTGAGAAAAGATGTGGCGTCGATTCCGCTTGCACCTTTGATCGTGTATTGTTTCGTGAAGCCCTTGATAACTGTAGCCGTCTCTTTTATTTCGCGTGTTTTCATAGGAATTTGACCGATTGTAGAACTCACTTTGGCTTTCAGTGCTTCTAACTTTTCATTCACTATTTTCTTTGGTTCTTTAGGTATATAATTTTCAATCCACCTTGCGAATTTATTAATCGCTGATTTAGTCTTAACGAATATTTTTCGTACTGTCGTGGCTGGTACGGGTTCGAGTGTTGGGATTCCAATGTCGGGAACGGGTGCATCAAGCAAACTAGCATTGGTTGAGATTGAGGGTACGATGTGGGCTTTAATTTTACTAGTCAAATCCGCTTTTCATAGTCGTGTATAACCAACCAAACCGCTCTATTTGGCAATTTTTCCTAATTCAAAGACAGTTTTCTTCGAGTATTCAATTTTATATTGTGGTGGCATTTCTTTAAGCTGTGACGAGAAAATATTTTCATTCATTTTATATACGCAAGAAAATATTTTTTTCCTTTTCATAGAAACTGATGAGTCATCGAAACTTTTGGAAATTCCCGTGACATTTGACCTATAGGTGGATCTTCTAATCAAAGCATAGGCTTGTGCACGGTGGGTGGCTTTTGCAACGCTAGATGGTTAGTTTATTTGATACTAGCTTGCATGGAGGCAACACAGCAACATGTGGCTAGGGTTTTTTGCCTGTTTATGAGTTAGGTTAATATTGTAACCTAAGTACGAAGCGACTATAACCAAATTATTGGTTGATTTGATGTGATTATAGGTGTATATAGATTAAATGCACTAGGTAGCAACAAATATAACTACTTGTGTGTGTGTGTGTGTTTGCAAGGCATAAGATTGGAGGTGTCGGAATTAGCAAGAATGACAGAAGAAGAGTGCGCATAATATGCACTTAGTGACACGGAATCAATCAGAAGAAACTCATTTCAGATACTGACATGCTGTTAAAGTATCCGCTTTGTGCTGGAAGAGATGATTTTGCTTATCGTCTTTTTCAGAGGTATAATTATGGTGGCGAGCGACGATAAGTTGATGTAGGTAGCTGGCGTTTACTCTTCAGTGCGTGAAAGTTCGTTGAGCCTCGGAATCAACGAAGACTTTTCGATGTTACGATTTTTTGTATTAAAATGCAGATATCTACATACACAGCAAACTGATTTCTCTAATATTACGATGTCTCGATCTGTCCACAGTCCAACAACTTCGGCATCTGGTTGTACGTTTAGAGAAGCTTCGCAAGTTTCGCCTCTCCGCACTCCTTGCCTTTAACTCCTCTTCCTGGGCGAAAGCCCCTTTCGCCTCGCGTCCCCCATATATAATTTGTATCCTTTTTACTGTCGGCTGTCTGCTTAATCTCTCCTTCCCTGTCGCCCCTGCCTCTCTCCTCCTCCTTTCTTACATTCCATCCCCATGTCACCGTCTAGCGAACATCTCCTCTCACCGAGTTATCTACTGTAACTCCCTCGCTTCCTCCGAGATGCTCTTACCCATAATCTCCCATAATGTCTATCTTTCTATGTCGCCGTCCGGTCTCTCTATATATCATCCCTCAATCTATTGCTGTCAGATGCGCGAGTCTGGTAATGCGTTTAGTGCCGCATTAATTAAAACAATTACGGGTGTCGTTATCGCCGCGATTACGATTGAGCTTAAGCAACGGCTACTGGTCTGCCACGTAGAGTTCATTCGGTACACAGCCAATCCAAATATTCTATAGCCTAGGCTAATTCAAATGTTCGCTTGAACTAATGATAGTCACATTTAAACGAAATAATACTTAATGTTAGGACTACACGTATTAATCATAGAGACTCCGTCGATTGCGCAACTCTGCTGTTCGTAGTGTCCTTTATTACACTACACGCTTGCTTCAGAAGCGTCTTATTTCTAATTCATTATGTGATTGATGATTTTCCGCTTTTACCTCACCATTCTCTTTTGCTGTTGTTTCTGAGTGTGTTGCATCGTTGCACACAATTCCAATATTCGAGAGAGAGATATATATGCATACATACGTACATGCATACATACATACATACATACATACATACATACCTACATACATACATACATACATACATACATACATACATACATACATACATACATACATACATACATACATGCATACATACATACATGCATACATACATACATACATACATACGTACATACATACATACATACATACGTACATACATACATACATACATGCAAATCTGTACATGAATATACCTAACCGAAGTGTATTTACCTGAAGAATTTTTAATACACACGTACTATGCCAATCGAGATGCTCATAAATGCATACATCTATGAATTTGTTTGATACGTTATATTTTAGATTACACTAGTTATGTGCAACGTCTATAAATTTAAAGGTCAGATGACAATGATCTCCGACTCAATCTCTACCCATGTTGTCTGCACCGATATGACGGAAGATAGCGTATTAAACGCAATTACTAACTTGGAATCCATTAAGGGAATCTGAATAGTATGAAATTGGTTTTCTGACCATTTAGGAAGAGTTTATTTATTCTAAAGCAATCCACCACATGAATAATCTCAGTATTAGTTATTTTTATCAGTATTCCAATGAATAAGGATAGGACATTAGTGTCGTCAGCAAATAAGTTAAAATTTAGGATAGATGAAAGATGTTTCAATGGATGAATGTAAATAGTTGTGGGCCTACTAATGTCTTTTTGAATTTTTATTTTTTGTGTGTGATTGTAGTACCATCATTATTATTATCATCATAAATGCTTCTTGAGCAACAATTTGTCTAAGTCAGGAGACGGGTTAATGTAACCTAATGAACATAATTTTTTGAACAGGATGTAAACATGTTATAACAGCATACTTGACACATAGTACCAATAATCTTTTACTTAAACATTAATAGTATGAGGCGAAGTGAATACTTCATTTGGGAATTTTAGTTCCAGGATCAGTCTGCTCTCCTGATCAGCACTACTTTTGTCTGTCAAGTGTCAAAAGATGGTGGATATCTTCTGGATTCAGTAAGTGTGAATGTCCACTTCAGTGCTACCAACCCACATATCCATATTCAACCTCGACTAGTCCTCTATCACAACATTTTCTCAACTACATGTCGCAAAAGCCTCAGTTCAAGGGACGGAATCTGACGATGTCGAAATTGAGCAAAGAACTCGTCCACTTGGATATCTGCTACCTTCAGCTGAGCTACATAGACGTCCAAACAATTCCATCCTACGATTTCCTTACACTGGTTTGCGACATAGGCGGTGCATTGGGACTGATTCTCGGAGGAACAATGCTTACAATTGTAGAGTTATCCCAGTTCTTTGTCCAATTAGTCGATGAACTTTTTACGTCTGCCCGGTTTGCAAATATGCAACGCCATTGAAAAGATGATTTGCGCGAAGCACCTTCGAAACATTTTATTCACATTGTTTTTTCTAATAAATAGTAGCAGCTCAATTTTACATCTAACATTTTTAACAAATGCAGATTACAGGTTTAATCGATTTAATTAGAGTAAATAATGTGGGTGATACCGTGGCACTGTTCGTTCAGACTTATATTTATAATATAGAGCTTCTATAAGTTGAGTAATATTGTTCGTTGTATTTTGAGATTTGTCTTTGTATCTCCACAAAATTGCATTTCTGACATGAAATTAATGTGACAAAATGAAGTGCCTGACTTGCATATTATTGTATAGCGCCCTTACTTGAGCAATAAAGACAATGTGACAGCAGTAACTTACATGTATTCAAGCAGAGTTGCGAAGAACGGTAGTAGGGAGTAGGAGATGGAGCGTGTATGGACCGCCTTTAAGTGAGTTTCACTCGAAACGGTGCGTTACCCAATTGATCTAGGCATATCGTTTGCCAAGGTCGCTTAACACGTCACCTCTTGAGTGTTCACATGACATTAATTCGTTTAATTATGTGCTATGCAAATTCACTGTTACAATCTCAAATAAAATAAATAATTTCACATTTACGACCTTGTACTGCATTTCAAAAATAAAAGCCTTGTTCACAATTATTAATTAAATGCACTACAGACGAATGCTCTCATGTATAAGTTCTTCAACAACCAACTCCCTCCGTGTTTTGATAATTAATTCACGCATACCACTGTTACCACATCGATCAATTCCTAACAAATGCGTTCAGTTAATAGCTTCAGATCATTTTTTGTCGCACTACATCTGGGTAATTTGCTGTGAAATATCATGGTTCATTTATTTGGAACTCTACCCTTTAGCTATTCGGATTTCTAGATCGCTTAATACCTTTAAATCAAATAATAAGCGCTTGCTAAGCGAAGATGCTTCTTCTGAGGTGCACGAGTACATAGTTGACTACTTAAGTTTTTGGTCGTTTTCCTTCTGTTCTCTCGTGATTTCACTTGTCAATTATAGGCCTACCCAACTGCTGCTTGGTTACTAAATGAGTAAGGGTAGGCCCCGCTAACGGGACATTTATATGTCCCTTAATAACTTCCTTCTCTTCTCCCCATTGATCCTCCGCTGATATTTTCATTGTGATCCCGACAACATTGTAATCTGTGGCGTTCTGCCGCCCTAGCGCTTGCCTAGCCCACGGACGGTGTCGACTCCAGCTCGCTGACACATCTGGAGTCGCCCGAGTCACTTCCTCATCAAATCTCAATGCCAAATGGTTACTCTGTATATCTACCAGGACGATCACTCTCACCAGTATAGATTAAGGATGGGCCTCTTTTCCAAGAAAGTAACACTGTTTGAATTAGTCACGATGTCTGACTGCCTATTTCGCGGTCACCGGATGGGCAACATTCTGAGGATGGCCGTACTCAAAAGAAGGTTCGTAATCATACCGGCAGGAGCCTTTCTCGCCTTGTCTACCTTCCAAGCTACTAGCCTCTTTTTCCTCTCTACCTGATGTCGTACCATTCAACATCTTGTGACTCTGAAACTATCGACAACAGGGGACACCAAACGTTCTCTTAAGTTATGAAGTTCAGACATATTTGAAACATGTCCCTAAGTCATATCGGCTTAGACAATTACCGGTAGCTAAATTCAATGTCTTGTACTCCTAGACATTACTGTTCGCAACTCTCTAAACTTTGTCGTCCTAGACACTGTAAGTCTCATATATATTCGTCTTATCATGCTAGACACTTAGCTATCACGCCTTCTGGTCAACACGTATCTCTCGGTCTATTTCCGTGTATGGCATAACGGCCCCAAACGTATATTTTGTCATACACCACAACTGACGGAGTAAGTGCCCGCCCTCTGCGTTAGCAGTTACCCACCAACACTGATATAATCTACTTCGATAAAAATGCTACTGGCATGGTATTCACGGACTCTGTTAGTGAAGGTCTTCTCTCTATAACCTTAGCAATCTTCACACAGATCTTCGATCCGACCTACGCACGAGGTGGTCCGACTTCGCACTTCAGTCAGTTCTCGGAACTGTGTGTGACGACAAGCAAATATGTATTCACCTGTGTGCCCGACTACCCAAACGTACTCGCATCGATCAATTCGATCAGACACGCAAGTAGATACACTTCTGGAAAACGGGAGGAGTAACTATGACCAACGGAGGTAGCCAACCGGAATATTTACGTTTCGATCAATTCTTGGTCTACGTGTTATCTTTAACCTGGGTTTCCGACTGCCCAGACTGTCACGTACCTCTTGGTCCATTTTCGACTGCCCAGACTTTCACGTCTGCGTTCATCTGTTTCATACTTGGGTATCGGACGACAAGGGACAACCCAGACTTTCACGTGCCTCTTGGTCCATTTCCGTGTGCGGCATACCAGCCTCTCACGCATAAGTTATCATGCACATGATTGGCCGTCCTCTGCGTTGGCAATTGTCCGCCATCACCGCAATATATTCGAGGGCGGCGGCCAACACCCCTAGTGTGGCGACGACGATGACGACGACGACGTCGTCAGCTACGCTAGCGACACACAGTCAACTAGCGACCACGACGAAGGCCCAACGACAGACGAGGGCGGCGGCCAACACCCGCAGTGTGGCGACGACGAAGACGACGACAACGACGATAGCTGCGCCGGAGACACGCAGTCCCCTGGCGACTACGACGAAGGCTCAACGACAGACGAGGGCATCGGCAAACACCCCTGGTGTGGTGACGACGACGACGACGATGACGATGACGACGACGACAGACGACAGACGTCTGTGACGGGAGAGGTAGGCAGAGCAGCAGCCAACGACACCCCTGCTCCTCCGGCTGAACTGCACTCTCGATGTGACTCTTGACGGCACTCCTTTCGACTGCTCCGGGCTGAATCTTTCGATGACTCTCTGCGACGGTTACCTCTGCTGACTGCTCCAGACTGACTCTGACTGGTGATTTGGACTCCGCTATTTATACAGATTTGCCCGAGGCAGCCAACTTTTCGACTCTGGGCCAACCAACTTCGCGCCAATAATGGGCCCAGTCAGCCAATTCCCGCCAAATATTGGGCCAGTCAGCCAATTCACGCCAAATGTTGGGCCAAATGTTGGGCCAACTGTTGGGCCAACTGTTGGGCCAACTGTTGGGCCAACTGTTGGGCCAACTGTTGGGCCAACTGTTGGGCCAACTGTTGGGCCAACTGTTGGGCCAACTGTTGGGCCAACTGTTGGGCCAAATGTTGGGCCAACTGTTGGGCCAACTGTTGGGCCAACTGTTGGGCCAACTGTTGGGCCAACTGTTGGGCCAACGGTTGGGCCAACTGTTGGGCCAACTGCAAAACCTTTTGGCCAACTGCCAAAATCTTTTGGCCAACTGCCAAAACCGTTGGGCCAATTTCGATAGTTACCATTGGGCCAACTATAAATCCTGTTGGGCCAACAGCAAAACCTGTTGGGCCAATTGCCAAAACCGTTGGGCCAACTACGTTGGGCCAATTTCGCTAAATCCCATTGGGCCAGCTATAAATCCCGTTGGGCCAATAGCAAAACCCGTTGGGCCATGACGATGACGTCATGACCCTCCTTTCGACATCTTACCCTGTGATTCATCGTCCATTAAAACCCTTCCTCCAATTCTTTGCCCTTCTTTTCTGTTAGACATATTTCTCATCGACCGTCTGCATAGTGTGGCCTTGAACCGATCTGCTTTTCATGTGTTGTATTCCTCATCGTAACTGCGTTCCTACACATAGCCTAATTATGAGTTATTGTTTAAACTAGCGACTGGGCGAAATTCCGAAAATTTACAATAACAGAATCGATGTAAATGAGGAGCCAAATTGCTACCAGAGGAACCAAAATACTCCCAGTGATAACGAACTTGCTAACCAGGGTAGCGAGAATACTAAAAATCTGGGAAGTAGCGCTAATAATATATCAACGACTTAACGCCCATGATCTTTTCATCAACTAATCCGGCGCAAAGTATTTATGACGTATTTGAAGTGACGTTTCCGATATGTTGCCAAGACGACGGTGTAAATAAACGGGAGTTGAAGTTTTCTATTATCAAGCGAAGTTATGGAGCCGTTGTCGGTAGTAGCAGAAAATAGTCTTCAAAAACAGATTCATCGGAGCTAGCACGAAGTTCGCCTCTTTAGGGAGCATACGTTAGTCAATTCTTCGGATGTTGAGGTTTTGTGTAACGTTTCTTGTGTGTGATGATCGGTGTTACGTTTGCACGCGCTTCCTCGTAGACCGATTTATATAAAACCTCTTCAAGACATCTACTGAGAAGCGCTACCGAAACAACCGCTGCTAAATAGGAAAGTCATAAGATTAGTACAAAACAAGGTGGAGTGTCCCCTGGGCGCACGGCGGAGTGTTACAGAAAGATCCACCTTGTAGAGCGCAATGATCGCAGAGAGTTGGCAGAGAAGCATTAAATATAATTATATCAAAAGTTTTGTACATGAATTGTAAATGTTTGCCAAAGATAGAATGAATAGCATTCCCATGAACTCCCAGAACGTCTATTTCATTGTAAGCCGCGATTGGGTAACAGACTCTGGCATGTAACTACATATCAGTTAACTAATGTCATCATCGTCGTCATCATCATCGTCGTCATCGCCATCATCATCGTCATCATCATCATCCTCATATTGTTAAAAGTGTTGGAAATCCCAGTTTAAATGGTAGACTTACAGAACAAATTTCATGTTGTGCTGCGTAAAGCTGGTTCATAGATCTTGATGAATCCTATCGATTGTTACAAACGTCCCCTAGAAACACATTGCATTAGAAAAGCCTGCGAATAACGAAAATAATGAGCCAAAGAGAAAAGACTGTGGTTACACTAATGTCTGCGCAACTAGAAATTAGTTGAATTCGCAACGGTCTACGGGAAAAACTGCTCGAGCCTAATGCAAGAATTGACGTCACAGTCGAAACCTTCAATTGTTAATGACCTGATAATAATTATATCAATTCCAGGACGGTTCATATACTCTCATTGCCTCAGACTAAGATGGTCACAAATAGCAATGGTTGGTGTAAATATAGGCCTACATATGACTTGACCAGGATCAGTTATGTTCATCCACTCATTCACTACGAAGAATTATATGGCGTTTCTGCACTCCCGACCTTGGCATGGCTGAAAAGGAAAGTTTCAAGGCGAGTATAAATAGCGTCGACTCCGCCGGACGGAAATTTTTCATATCCGATATGAAAACGTCGTAATATAAACTTAACAATCGCACCTGGGGTCAAGCACCGCGCCACCGGGTTTTGTGTTCCAGAGCGTTTGGCCAATCACTGAGAAGGTAGGGCTTTGTTTAGTAGTTCAGTGGGAAACTGGGACGATGAGTACATCTCGCTCAGTAGAGTGGAGAGAGCGGTGAACTCAAAATAGAGTGACTGTCAGCCTATGTTTACTTTATCTGGTATTACGTGTTGATATAATTGTTTGTTCTTTGCATTAGAGGTTTTGTTTTAATTAATCAAGATCTGAGCATGGTCAACATGATTTCAAGGTGCTGTAGTATATGTGCATAAGTAGTTTGATCTTGATATAAGCTACAGGAGAGTTTAGTCGCCAGGTGGATGGTTTAGTTGTGACTATAGTGTCGAAGAACACGGAAAGTATTATTTTATGTTCTTGTAGCCCCAAACCACGTTTTGCAGCGCCGATCTCAGCTGACTAGAGCTATATTGCATTGGGTAAATGTAGAAAAGGTTAACCCTAAGGCATAATGATAGCTTTGTCGTATTTGCAATAAAAAACTTAAACAATAGAATCTACAAACATCTCAAACAATAACCATCCACCTAAAGTGGCGACATTTAATCTATATATATATTATAATGAGGCCTAATCTGGGGACTAAAAGAGACAACGCGTAGAAGGATAGTTCTTTGGATAGTCCTCGCGTAGGCCTAACGGCGAAGAACTTCCTCGTTCGGAAGACTTAATCCTGCGAAGTGTAGGCGCATCAGAAACTTGTCGTAGCGCAGCGAAGATGATTCATCGTCAAACGGAAGCGCAGTAAATCCATCACAGTATCTTCAAACGGGTTAAACATTCTCGAGGTAAATCCATCGGACAAAACAAACATCTTACTTGGTCAACGCATCCAATAAATAAATAAAATACACAGAAGAATTGGACGCACTTCACGAGCATTTTCAATAATAAAGTAAGTAAGTATATTCTTTAATACCGTCTGCGAACGCACTACGGGTACATGACAAAGAAACAATAGTATTTATGTAAAAGTCATATAAATTTGTAAAAGACAGAGTTCAGATGAGCAGGGTATGGCAAAGAAACTACATGCAATATAGAAAAATACCCGTGACGATGATGAAGCCGATTTTCCTGTTTGGATATGTAAAATAATAATGATAAAAAAAATAATAATATTATTATTATTATTATTATTATTATTATTATTATGCTGTTATCGCCAACATGGGCGATAACAGCATAACGTGAAGCATATATGTATAATATGATAATAATAATAATAATAATAATAATAATAATGTGGGCTACACATGGCGTCGTCTGGCGGCAAAGTGCGCTAATTCGCATGCGGTAACAAGGCTGTCTCAACTGCTCGCCCCCATTCAGCTTGGGGTAGGCATTCCAGGAGGCGCTGAGGCAGCTGTCCATGCGACACGTCGCTGGATTTCCACAATGCCTGAGGACAGCGTCCTAGTGAAGCTCGACTTCGCCAATGCCTTTAACACTCTGCGCAGAGATTGTCTTCTAGAGGCAGTTGCTAGAGAGATCCCAGAGCTCTACCACTTTGCTCACGCTGCCTATTCAAACCGTCCACTGTTGCGCTATGGTTCAAACACAATTCGATCCGAAGAAGGAACGCAGCAAGGCGATCCTTTGGGACCTCTGGAATTCTGTCTTGTGCTGCAACCGATTCTGATGAAGCTTCGTTCGGATCTGCGTATCGGATATCTGGATGACCTGACATTGGGAGGTAACAAGGAAACAGTGGCCGACGACGTTCAATTAATTGAGCAGGAATCAAAGAATCTGGGATTGCTATTGAACCGCAGCAAATGCGAAATCGCGTGTCACAACACCCAGATGCCGAACAATGACCCTGCGTTCCAAGAGTTCACGAGCATAGCCCTCGAGGACATGACCTTGTTGGGTGCACCTCTAATTTCAGGTCCAGCTGTGAACATGGTCGTTAATTCAAAGGCCAATGACCTCGAGAGGGCAATCGGAAGATTGTCCTTGCTTTATATACATGACGCTCTGGTTCTGCTAAGAAACAGTCTAAGTGTACCGAAGCTCTTGTACAGTCTGCGCACAGCCGTCTGCGCTGATTGCCCGGGCTTGGCTCGGTTTGATCAACTGCTGAGAGAAGGACTGTCAACCATTTTAAATGTGGACCTTGACGATGACCGCTGGCTCCAGGCTTCTTTGCCGGTGAGAGATGGTGGTCTGGGAGTTCGTTGTGCATCTACGCTGGCACTTTCTGCCTTTCTGGCTTCTGCTGCGAGTACAAGCGAACTCCAGGCATGCATCCTACGAACAGAGTCTGCTGAGGAACCATATGAACTTGCGAGTTCAGCACTCAACGCTTAGAAGACCCTGACAGATGCAGAACCACCAACAGGAGCAGCAAGTTATCGCCAGAAAGAATGGGACCTCCGATTCACAGACAAGGCATGGAAAGGTCTGCTGGATTCCAATAACAATCCATGCGACCGTGCTCGCCTGCTGGCCTCACGAGCACCTCATTCTGGAGACTGGATGCTAGCGCCCCCTGTGACTGCCCTAGGCCTGCGCCTCTCAAACGAGGATGTACGACTGGCAGCCGGGTTGAGGCTAGGAACGACGCTCTGCGAGCCACATTTGTGTCACCAATGTCAAGAGAGCGTCGACGCAAAAGGGCTCCATGGACTAATTTGTAGAGGAGGCAGCGGAAAACATCAACGACACAGCATGTTGAACGATGTCATCTGGAGAGCTCTTGGCAGGGCGAAGATTCCAGCGCAAAAGGAACCTCTCGGCTTGCTAAGAGAAGATGGAAAGCGACCGGACGGCGTCACGCTCATTCCTTGGACACGTGGTCGATGTCTGGCATGGGATGTGACAGTGCCCGACACCTACGCCAAGTCACATCTTGTCGACACATCTATCAGAGCTGGCGAAGCAGCCGAACGCGCAGCTAAGACGAAGAGGGCCAAGTATTCCACCATAACCAACACCCACGACTTCGTAGCCCTCTCCTTGGAACCCGGCGGCGCTTGGAGCAGTGAAGGACTGGAGTTCATCTCAGAGTTGGGTAGTCGAACGAGTGCTGCAACCCACGATCCAATGGAGACGTCATTTCTGTTCCAACGTATCTCAGTTGTCCTTCAGCGTGGGAACGCAGCCTGCTTCTTCGGGACATTGCCAACACTCACTTAGCTCATCATGGGCGATAACATAATAATAATAATAACAATAATTTGAAACTCCAAGCGATTGCTTAGCATAATAATAATAATAATAATAATAATAATAATAGGACTGGGAATTAGGACGGCGTCCTCGCTGGCACTTCCAGCCTTTTTGGCTTCAGCCGCGGGCACTCTCCAGATCCAGTCCCTCATCTTAGAATCAGTAGCGGTGAAATCGGACTCAGCATGCGACTCGGCGATGTCTACCTGGCTTCAACTTACCGAAGCTTCTGCCCCGACGACGCCAATCCATAAACAAGCCCACTTCGACAGACCGCTGTTAAACGCGGTTCTGTCTGCACTAGAAGAAAAGCTACAGGATCCCTACGACCAGGCAAGTCTAAGGGCCTTGCAGTCACCGCACGCCTCGGACTGGCTATACGCTCTCCCGCTCGTTTCTCGCGATCTCAGACTGGAGGACGATACCGTGAGGTTGGCGGTCGGCCTACGATTAGGGGTGGCCATCTGCGAGCCGCACACCTGCGCATGCGGCGCCTTCGTCTCACCCAGAGGCGCACATGGCCTGTCCTGTTCATTGGGTTTTGGCCGTCAAGCAAGACACTGTAATATCAACGACCTTATCCATCGCAGCCTCAACAGAGCCGGTATTCCAGCGGTCAAGGAACCGTCAGGTCTTTCCAGATTAGATAGAAAAAGACCGGACGGGCAGACCCTGATACCGTGGAGTGGGGGTGGGCCTTACATTGGGACGCAACTGTGGTGGACACAGTGGCCGCTTCTTATATCCCCGAAACAGCTTCCACAGCTGGAGGATCGGCGGTGATAGCAACCACAAGGAAACACACAAAATATTCTGAGCTAGAGAAGAATTACACTTTTGTTCCAATCGCTATAGAAACTTTCGGTCCCCTCAATAGTGAGGGCCTCGCCTTTCTGTCTGAGACTGGACGCCGACTTTCGACAACTACCGGTGACACCCGAGAGACAAACTTCCTTTTCCAGAACTTGTCGGCATTGATCCAACGTTTCAATGCGGTGGCTTTTCAGGGCACTATGTCAAGATTACAATCCACTGACAAGCGGCGACCCAGATAGCCTGATGACGGATCCGTTTTCAATGCCAATGAATAATAATAATAATAATAATAATAATAATAATAATATTAATAATAATGCTAATAGTAATAATAATAATAATAATAATAGTAATAATAATAATAATAATAATGTAACGGAATTGGGCCTATTCGACAGTGACCAGGAGGACGACTTGCAGCCTGTCCGATATGGGGGTAGTTCGTGTTGCAGTCCGCTGAGTAAGGCTTCAGTGGTTTGCTGAAGACTAACCATTTAAGGTTTAAATAGCTCCTTTCTGGATGACGCTTGGAATAAGACACGCTTGTTCGATAATCTTCTTTTAATGTACAACGGAAAACAAAACTTCTGTAGCGCCCATTCGGAAACAGTCCGTTTCTCACTCTCTCAATACACCCTACGTCGATAACTAACGAGTAATTGCAACGCTACGTCAATGGCTGACGGCGACTACTATGCTACGTCAATGGCTGACGGCGACTATCGCAAAACTACGACGACTATATCCACGACGACTATCGCAAGCCACGACGACTACTCGTGCTTCCTAGGAACCGAGACTGCAAGGCCGAAGCCGAATCTACAAGGCTCCCCGATGACAATCTCCAGAAGACGACGACGACGATTCCCAGGCGACGACCACGATCCTACGACGACTCTCCGATGACGACTCTCTCATACGACGGCCACGATCATAAGACTCTCACTCCTTTTATACTAATTTGCTGTAGATAGTAGATGATACACAGTAGATAGGAGACAGTAGACAGTAGAGACTACACAGTAGATAGGAGACAGTAGACAGTGGAGACTACACAGTAGATAGGAGACAGTAGACAGAAGAGACCACACAGTAGATAATAGATAATACACAGTAGATTGGATACAGTAGATAGTAGATATCTACAGTAGATAGTATGCAGTAGATAGTAGATATCTACAGTAGATAGTAGATAGACTACAGTAGATAGTAGATAAGCGTACATAGCAGGTAGATACCACAGAAGAAAGAACACAGCAGACAGGCGTACACAACAGGCAGACACTACAGCAGGCCGACACCAGGTAGGCGTACCCCTGAACCGTTACAATAATAATCAGGCGGGTATCGATGCAGGCAACTTTAGCCTATTTGGCGTCAGCTGCGTCGACCGTCTCTCTCGTGGGCGCCATCTTAGCCGTGGAAGAGTGGAACGACGTGTATTAGAAGGAAATGTTCAATGTTCGTAAGGATTCCCTTCCAGTGACGATGATACCGGTTCCGATCCAACAGAAGACCTGGGACAGACCTTTGATAAACGAAGATTAAGCGAAAGTCTGGTCCGGATGCGACAACCCACTTAGTCAAGCTAGAATGCGAGCATCATCTGCATTGTAAACATTGAATTTCTTCGGGCAAAAATACTTTAGGCCAAAATATTTATCATATAAACACAAAGTTTTTTCTAGAACCTCTGAATACATGGAAACCTTTTTATATTATCTGGAATACTGTTCCATACTTTTGGGCCAGCATACTAGAGTACAAACATTCGTGTGTTCGTTCTTGCACGAATAGGAATGAAAGTTGTGGTGGCCGAGGATGGAAGACAAAAGGGATTGTCTTCGGACGGTGACAATAAGTAATTATAAAAGGCTGTTGGAAGTAGCCAGCAGTTATATTTGTACATAAATTCTGCTATTTAGTACCTGGTTAGTTGGCCCAGGTTTAAAAGTCCTAGCTTTTTATGTATGTGTATGTTTAGTCAATCCG
Organism: Bimastos eiseni; assembly: GCA_959347315.1. NCBI lineage: Eukaryota > Metazoa > Annelida > Clitellata > Crassiclitellata > Lumbricidae > Bimastos > Bimastos eiseni. The sequence continues at coordinate 23,000,069 of OY365820.1, forward strand.
GATAAAGGAAGGGGAGCCATTTATAAATCGTATTGCCCGCTTTTGAAGAGTCACTAGACGCTTTGGCCTGGATGGATGGTTTGAGGTTCAGACGGCATTTGGCCTACAATTATTCAGGTATGGGAACGCCATCATGTAGTATAAGCTTTTACGTATGTTAAGTGGTAGTAGATAAACCATTCTACTTAGAATTCCCAGATTTGTAGCTGTTTTAATAGAAATGCTGTGAATGTGCTCGCCCCATGTGAGGTGACTGTCAATAAGTACACCAAAAAACATGGTGGACAGGGGGGGTTATATTAGAGGGGTTTATGTCAGAGGGTTTTGTCAGAGGTTTTTGTCAGGGGTGTTTTGTCCTACACCCAATGCACCGCCTACGCATGCGTTGCCCGATATCTTGCATTTTTTGCATGTATACCCGTGACTTTTGGTACTTTATCATCACAACTGATTGCTTTATTTAATTCATTCACGTTCTCACAGACTTGGCATTTTTAAAACTAGTTTTCGTGGTTTTGTAGATGTCAATGTCGCATAAAATACTCATTTACAACAGCCATTATATCACGTGGTATCAAATTGACTTCTTCGTTCGTCAATAAACTTTGCAGGTATTGGAACCAAAGTAATATGTCACCCCCGCTAATAATAGATATTTTACAGGTTTAGTAACACGTAGCCGACATTGACACACACACATACATAGTGTGCACACAACCATGCATCATATGTACACACATACAAGCATGCATATATAATTTGGGCTAGCTTATAGTCTACACTGAGGGGGCAATTGTCCAAGTCGGGAGGGGCTTTTGTCCGGGTGAGGCAAATATCCGGGGGGCTTTTGTCCGGGAAGATTTTGTCCGGGGGTGTAAATGTCCTACACTCGCGGTGCACCAAAACAGATCCGAAATAGGCCAAATCAAAGGTCAGGCCTAAGAGACATAAAGACAGGATAAGGAGGATAAGCAAGGGTAAATGAAATATCCGAAATCAAATCCTTGTGCATGGAATGGCCCACCGAAAGATCTTAGAATTCTACACAAAACCTCTTCATCTGTATTACTGAAAACCGGAAGTGCCTTTGAGTAGATACCTTGAAGGGGCGCAATAGTAAGTTTCATTAATTGATTGGTTGATACTAATATCATCAACCAATCAATAAAATCTATTAGACATATTATCTCCAGAGCATAAAATATTTACAACCCTCGCAACCTTGAGAAACCGTCTTGTATCGTGAATGCTGTAAACTTTGGCCTTTCTTGTATCAATTCTTTCAAACCTCATTATATTTCTAATGCTGTTGATCGTCGCACGGGTGACATTCCAAAGTTGACCAACATTTCAGGCTTCATTCATGAATCGCTTCATTGGCGTCCGCGATCGCAAATCTGGCCCAGTAATCCTGCCATGGGAAACGAACAATTGCGATCCTAAGGTACAAGCGGTGGTGGGCATTGTCCTGTGTGTGATAAGTTTATTTAATGGCGTGTTCATGACAAGGATGATATGCGTCAAGCATTGTCCTATTTTCAGTTGAAATTATATACAGAGCAAATATCCCATCCCCTACAGAATCAGACCATTATTCTTCCTCTGCCACCGCAGCTGAAACTCGAAAACCACCGCTGCCGTCTCGATTTCTGGCTGCCTCTATCTCTGTCTCTCTGTTTCTCTTTGTTTCTGCATGTCTATCACTCTATGTCGATGTCCGTATGTCTCTGTCTGTCTGTATATCACATGTATATTGTACAGTCTGCCTTAGCTTGCTTATCTGTCACTGTCTGTCTATGCCTGCCAATGATTGTCTGTCTGTATGTGTCAATTTCTACTTGTCTGTCTGCCTAGGAATGACAGTCTCTGCTTGTCTGCCTGGGTAAGCCTGACACTGTATGTCCGTCATTCCCTGTCCGTTTGTTTGCCTGTTACTGTGTGTCTATCTCTGTCTGTTTATCGTCGTGAATCTCTATATGTCTGTCTCTGTCTGTTTGTCTGTAGATCTGCCTGTGTCTGCCAACCAGTATCTGCTGTCTCTGTCCTTATATGCGCACATTCTCACCTACATACACACGTACCAAAATGCAGACATACACGCACATGCATACAAGCAAAAACACAACCAGACACACACACACTCATACGTAAACAAAGACAAGCATCGCATACGTACGCACATACATACACAAACACATACGCAGACATACACACGGTCGTACACACACACGCGAGACCACATGGTACACACATGCATCCACACATACACTGTCACATCTGCACTCACACGCATACACTATATAAATGTAAATATACGATCCGATATCTGCATAAAGAGCCTGAGGTAGAAAGTTCATATTAAAATAAGCATATAAACTTAACATATAGCAAAACGTGCACGTGTGTAGTTGTTTAGTTGTGTACAGGTACATTCATCTCTCGCCCTGACTCAGCTTTTTCGTGCATATCAAAATGAGCATATAAACTTAACATATAGCAAAACGTGCACGTGTGTAGTTGTGTAGTTGTATACAGGTACATTCATCTCTCGCCCTTACTCAGCTTTTTCGTGGATGACCTGCGGCACGATCTAATTAACTGAAGACGCTATTGCTGAATTTAGATCCCTAGCGATTGATCCCCAGTATCCTGTTAGCTCCGCTCATGTCGTCGGTAAGGCGCGATTGGTGCCTCGGTTAACGCGCCACAACGCATCAATCATCCGTAAAGTGACGCGTTAAACTCCCGTTAATAGGGCGCTAATTGATGCATTAAAAATACTATGACGCTGGCGGTACTGTACATGCATACATACGTACATATATACATACAAACATGCATACATACAAACATACATACATACATACATACAAACATGCATACATACATACATACATACATGCATACATACATACATACATACACAGATACATACTTACATACATACATACATACAAACATACATACATACATGATTACATGTGTACTGTACACACATACATGTTCATTCATTACATTCATTCATTGCATGTATTTATATAGCGCCACTTCCAGGCTACTATTCAGGAGCGCTCCCGACTCCAGCACGTTTAAAAAGAACAGTTTTAAGGCAAGTGTAAAATGAGTCTGAGTGGACCCTTGGTGACAACCGCAACGCCAACGGGAGCATGGTCCAGAGCGAGAGGCCAACCACTGAGTAAGCACGATTCTGTTTGGTAGTTGTACGGGCAAATGGAACAATAAGCATGCCTCGCTCAGTAGAGCGTAGAGAGCGGCGACCCAGTACACTCAAAGTAGAGTAAGAGAGATCGCGAAAATAGGCAGGGGCCAGACCTAGCAAGGACCGCCATACCAAAGGGATGCTACGGTACGAGATTCGCTATTGGAGGGGGATCAGTGTAGCACATCCAGCATATGGCAGGAGACATGGCCAAATTTAGGAATGCGTCTAACAAGACGTGCAGCAGAACGTAGGACCTACTCCAGACACCGCAAACGCCCAGCTGGAAGGCCTGCATTGAGTGAACAATAGTAATCCAGTCGGGCAGTAATGAAGGCGTGAAAGGCTGTGGAGTCTGGAGTTAGCGAGCGGGAAGCCGTGCGAAGCTGACACAACGGGTAGTATGAATCACGGCAAAGACTGTGAATATGAGAGGCTAAGGTGAGCTCTTGGTCCAACGTGATTCCAAAGTCCCGGACAACAGAGGAAAAGGTAAAGAGGGGAAATCAGCAGTAATGGCAGTTAAATCAAGCTTCTTAAGCTGCTTGCGAGTGCCCAGCCAGATAAATAGGGTTTTTTGTTTTTGGGGTTGAGCCGCAGGCGGTTTGACGCCATCCAAATCTCGAGGGCATCCAGCGTTTGGCTTATTGCCCCGACAGCAGTAGAGGCATTAGAAGCCATGCAATGTAAGTAGTCTTGGACGTCATTAGCGTACTGGTGACACAGTACAGCAGTGGTATTAAGGACAGAAACAATCTCAGCAGTGTAGATGACATACAGAAGGGGTCCTAGCACAGAGCCCTGAGAAAGGCCATTAGAAGCAGGGACCCACGTGGACCTGGAAGACCCATGAACCACACAAATGGAGTGCTCCCTGACAAATGAAGTACAGAGTAAGTAAATTAATGGTTTTGTTTATTAGTTCCCGGGCTAATGGCGACTAACAGACGTGAAGTGCGAGTTATTATCATGTTGGAAAAACGAGCTAATGGGTTGTGTAGTTTATTTTTGAGCCAACCAGTAATCGATTGATTATGATTGATTGATTGATTAGTTGGTTGGTTGATTGGTTGATTGATTGATGTCTCAGAAATAAAAATGGTTTTGATTTTGAAACAACTCACCTGAAACGCTCTAACCTTGAAGAATATAAGGAGCTTGAATTCTTTAATAGTGTGCTTGTTTGTAACCCAAAAGAGACCCCAGCTCTTATGCTTAATGCGCTCTTGCAATGACTCTGGCTTGTGAATTCTATGATCGTAGGTCAGCCGTTCCCATCATTCTGTTTTGCTGTACCCCCAAGCAAAAAAAATATTGGTGCGCGTACCCCCAGAAGAAAAAAACTTGTCAGAAAAGTTCTTTTGTAATATATTTAATTAGAATAGGCGATAGATTATTAGAATCAGAGTATTGGTTTTGATATTATTACTGAATTTTGCTATATATATATTATAATAAAATGACTATTGTTGAGCAAACTATGTACGCAATAAAAATATTTAATTGAAAACTTTTTTTATTTTATTTCCAATCTTTCCGAATAACGTGAACTGAAGATGGGCTACTCTAATTAATCAAGTCAACAGAGAAGTTTAATTATTTTAATGCGAGCACGGGGTTTACATAGATATTCTGCAGTATTAGGTTATACTAATGTCAATTTTCGACGATTGTTGCAGATATATTTGTTATGCGAAGATGTTAAAATTTGATCGAGAAAAACCGCAAGAAATGTTGTGGAGCTCACTTTCGAGATGAGACTATTGTTGGGTTATTATTACAAATCTTTCAATCGGAGTGAAAAAAGATTTAATCATTTTTTTATAGATTCAAGATGAGTTTGTTAGCAGAGAACCATTTTGTTATGGAGTCCTGCATTTCTGTCAGAAATAAGATTTCATGAGGTTTATGCGAGAGGAAGACATTGGTGTCATCATCGAATAGGATAAGACATTACAGATAATGCATCCTTGATGCATGTTAAATGAAAAATAGAGGTTTCCGATTAGATCGCTCTAACCGCATATAATTATTTCATCGATCTTAGGTCCTAGTGGATATGCAAATAGGGTCCATGTCCATCAACTATGGCTAGTTATATGCAAATCCATTATGCGGAATTCTCACTAAAACCCATAAGAGGAATTGGACGTCCGTGTTCAGACTTGGGGATACTAGAATCTAATTGGCGGAAGAATCAGTTTTATCTGAGATATAGGCCTACGAAGAACCCTACTGTTGCACAGTGTATTTGTATCTACATTCCTACTGGGCTTTTCTTTGTCACCGTTGTCTGCACACCTTAGACTGAAAGTTATTTCACGAAATTGTAGCTGTACATTTCAATGGCCTTCTGCACCAGATGCATAAAGTTCATCCTGCAGCCGAATTGCTTAGTGCAAACGTTCCATGTGGCATAGTCACCAACGAGGATATAAACAATAATTGTGCGTCACGCGTTGTCATTAGAATCGTTAGGAAATTGCTTATTGACATTTTACACAATGGTCACAGGAACCATGTTCGACTAAAGAGTAGTAGCAGTCAAACAAACGCTATTGTTATTTGCTTGTTAATCGGCGAATAGAAGAAGAACGGACATTCTTCAAGAAGAATAAACGTTCTTTAAGTCATCCGTGAAAGGCAGACAAAGGTTGGTAGCGATGCAGAAAGAGTCCGTTATGGAAGACTGGAGTGGTGGGTGGGGTAAAGAGGTACCAAATCGGATGGAGGCAGGAAGAAAGGAAGATAGGGAGGAATATATTGACATGGAGATGGAATTATACATCTGTCAGTTTATGGAGGCGGAGTTTATGCAGAACGCACATGCGTTATCTGCGACGCGGGATCGCGGACAAAACCCCCTCTGACAAAACCCCCTGATAAATCCCCCTAAGTAGGACAAAATGCCTCCTAAAAACAATTTTTTAAACTTTTATTATTTAGAAACGCATGTGTTCTTTAAAGTCTGAAGTAAAACATGTGTCTTTTCAAAGTCTGACGCGGCGGTCACTCAGTTATCGTCGTCCAATAGTTAAATAGCAAACAGATAATTAATTCATTTTTCTTTTTGTTGTTATTGTATGATGGGTCTATGTACACTGAATGCACCACTGTGCGTAATTCATACGCCGGCGCCCTTGTAGTGGTTTGGGCCGCGGTTACGGTGCCTTATAAATCGGCGTTGTTATTATTATATTATCTGTGACACAGCATCTTCAGACGAGTCAGGTCAGTCTATGCAGAGCGTATGTGTGTTATCTGTGACATGATTTCTTACAATAAGTCAGACCAGGGGCGTGAATCCCTCTCTAACTGATGGAGGCAAACACCCTGGTTCCAAGTGTCAGGTAGTCAAGATATCCTTCTTAAGACTAAAAAATAACCCCCCTATCTGGACGCCCCTGAGTTAGGCTAAAAGGAGTACTGAGTGTAACTTGTAATGTTGTACAGATTTTGTTAGTGTCACGAGTTCGTGATTATTTTAGTTGACAGGTTATTTCCAGGAGGTAAACGCCTGGATGCTAAAGAGTATTACATTAATGGAGCACACTCTGTTAGATGATATACCGTTAGATTTTAATCATAGAAAGAAATATCAGCTACGAACAATGTTGATCGCATCGTACGTTTTGTCGTAGAACGAGGATTGCTTTATTGCAAGTTTGAAAAACCGCATTATAACTTAGGTAATGAAGGCTCGATGGTCGTCGATGGCCGTGGGGGTCCAAAAGGGATGGTCGGGTCAAAGGGGAAAGCGAAGGGGGATAAAAGCAACAGGAAGAAGTGAAGGGGGCGGTTCTTTTTCTGTTGGATCGGAGTTCGCTCGGCGAGGGTTTCGACGCTTCTCCTGCTGGAAGGACGAATTACAGACGCGAGGGTTCCGTCACTTCCACGGCTGGAAGGGCGAACAGACGCGAGGGTTACGTCGCTCTCACGGCTGGAAGGACGAACAGACGCCAGGGTTTCGTCGCTTCCACTGCTAGAAAGACGAATTACAGACGCGAGGGTTCCGTCACTTCCACGGCTGGAAGGACGAACAGACGCGAGGGCTTCGACGCTTCTCCTGCTGGAGGGACGAATTCCAGACGCGAGAGTTCCGTCGCTTCCACGGCTGGGAGGGCGAACGGACGCGAGGGCTTCAACGCTCGCTCCCACTGCCAGAAGGACGTCGACCACTGGACTGTGTTTTTTTCCTCGGCCGAAAAGACGACCAGAAGCCAGGACACTCAGCGAACACCTGCAACTTGTGAGTGAGGAACGAGTTGTTGTTGGGTTGGGGGGGGGGGTGACCTGAGAGAGGGGAGCGGCCATCGAAGCAGGGTAGTCTTAGAGGTTACCAGACGTTTTTCTTTGAAGTTCTTATTCACTAGTTTTCTGTTTTGACTATATTTCTTTCTATGATTAAAATCTAACGGTATATCATCTAACAGAGTGTGCTCCATAAATGTAATACTCTTTAGCATCCAGGCGTTTACCTCCTGGAAATAACCTGTCATCTAAAATAATCACGAACTCGTGACAGTTAGTAGTGTCAGTTATTATGGTATGGCTTCTAATTGCAGCAGTTAGTTAGGGCAAGAGGGTGATTTGTCCAGGGGGCGGTAAATGTCCTGCCTAAAACAGGGGGGTTATGTCAGAGGGTTTTTGTCAGAGATGGTTATTGTCAGAGAGTGTTTTGTCCTATACCCGTGACACGGCTTTTTTTAGTTGCGTCAGGTGAGTCTATGCAGAGCGTTATCTGTGACACGACTTCTTATATAAGTTAGACTATTAATCGTACTAAGTGTCGCTTGCAATGTTGTGCAGACCTTGTTAGTGGTGTCAGATATTATGGTATGGCGTTTAATTAAGTTACAGAGCTGTAAATAGTTCGTCTAATAGTTATACGTGATAGTTGCTAGTGAGGGAAAGAGGGGAGGTCCTGGCTAAAACTGGGGCAAATGTCCAAGGGGGCATTGTCCAAAGACAATTGTCCAACACTTGCACGCGACAACAATGAAGCGTTAGTTGATTATTATGATTTATTATTATTATTATTATTATTATTATTATTATCATTATTATTATTATTCATGGCTTTATATAAATCTATGAATGTGGCTATGTGTGTGCGAGTGTATACTGTATATACATAATACGTATATGTATATATATTTATGCATATATATATAATCATTATTATGATTTGTATTGCACGTATTCAAGCCGACCATTTAGAGGTATTTCCAACTCCAGCTCGGCTAGTCATTAGACTAGATTAAAATGCGTCACAATGGACACTGGGGAACAAGCGTAAAGTCAATGACTCCTAATTCCATATCGACACACATACATACACATACATACTACATATATACATACCTTAATTAGGGTGCATCAAAAGCCCCAATGTCAATCAAATTTTCTGTGTGTAGGCTCAAAGTTTCCAATGGGCCCCAATAGTAGTCATGCCATTTTTACCCAATTCAGAATGGGTATAGGGGTGAGTGTGCTTCTTTTCTTTTTAAGTAGCTATTCGATTACTGAGTTCCATGTGGTTAGCTATTCCATGAGGTTAACTATTCTATGCTTGTCTAGCCATTTCATCATTGCAATAATTTTTTATTAGAAAGAGTGAGTGTTAGTAAGATTTGATACTATGGCATCCAACTCAGGACATGCAACTGTGACATGTGTGACAATCGAACAAACGGTTAGGTTAAGCTCTTCTTTGGTCAGCCTGCCATCACCATGTTGGAGAGGTTGTTCTGTCACATGTGCTGGATGACCTACTCATTGAAACATCCAAGTCTCCAGATGTCACCCTGCTGACTATGCTTTGAAAGAACTGTAATGTCCTGTCAGTGACGAACCACTGACATGACATTAACCCATTAGTGCCCAAGTGATGGTCACAAAACTCACACATGTGAAATTATATTTTCTGAGAGATCTGAGTGAGAAGAAGTCGGAAACACAGCCAAATCTTTAATTAGTATTATGGCTGCCAGATGGCGCTTTGTTCCCAAATGGGAACATTGGGCCAAAATGACGTATGTTCCCAAATGGGAACATAGCTTAAGAATAGCTTTATTATCGCTGCAACAAATAGTCATTGTAGCACATTATTTTACATATTTATTTGCATCATGTTATAAATTTGTGTGTTTACTAGAACCAATGTGGTTACTAAAAAATAAACTTTTACATACTCAAGAGACTAGTGCCTGGAAACAATGCATTTCACTAAGCCTTGTCTTATCAATAACAGAACGATGAAAATAGTTATCCGAGAGAATGATATTTCTCTTCACAATGCAGATGAAGTGGCACATCACACTTCATACACTCTAGTCTACAGATTCTCATACAGAATCTTCATCAGCCGTGGATGCAAGATGGTGATTTCTTCCATCCACACGAGCACTCTCCTTCGGACGATGACCTGAACTTGAACTTTCAGCGTGCTTTAAATAGCGAGCAATGTAGTGACGACATAGAGCTGTACTCCAATGTTTCGTTTTACCTGTTGCGCAAACTGAGTCGTAATCAACAGTGACATAGTCACTGTCATTCCATTTCATAGCTCCCACGATATCATCACACATGCTATCGTATGTACCACGAGCTGTCTTTTTCAAGACTTTCATGTCATTGTAGTAGACACTGCATCAGCCTGCTTCCTCGAACTGTTCCGGTTGCTTTGATGCCAGGAATTTTGAGATGGGCAAGTAGATCGAACGAGGTGAAGAAATTGTCGAAGGACAAATCATGGCACTGAGTGTTGGTGACACCCAGGAACAGTGGAGTGGCCACTCTGTAATCAAGACCCTGTTTCTTGGATACGTCCTGGTCTACAGTCCTGCGACAGTGCTCACTGAAATTGTATTCCGAATCTGATGCCAAAACCAAAAACCTATATCCAAAAACAATGAGGATGCAATAAAATGGCATTGGCTAAGAGTCAACATGCTTTTTGAAATTTGCAAAAATTTAGCCACTTTGGCTACAATTATACACGTGTCCCTACTTTCTCCTTCACAGTCTTCCAAGAACCTGCTTCTGGCATTTCATCATCATGGAATTGAACAAAAGAGGACCAACCACCGCTTCTGGCAAGAATATCTTCGTCGACAGCCTAATCATCAGTCACAGCACCTCTTGCTGATGGACGGACAATTATGAACTCGTCTGTAATCTGACGCAGTTATTTCAACAGCTTCTGGCAGCGTTGTACACCCACTTCACTCCCATCACCAACTACTGGTTCCACATTTACGTCTTCCAATACGGCTTTCAACACCGCTGCACCTGAATAGCTCCTCTTCATTGCCTAATAAAAGACAAAATAATCATATAATGCATGAATACATGGCAACGATAGCCACACTTTGTAATGTGTTTCCTTTTGGGATCAGACATCGTTTGTGCCCAATGTTCCCAAAAGGGAATACTCTCAAACTTCAACCTGCTGCACAGCATTAGCAAATTGAGATAAAAATTATCAGCTATAAATCTGAAAGATATACCAAGGGTTAATTATTTCAGGCAAAAGTTGCAGAATATAATTTGAGTACCTCTCATGATGACATTATTTCTGTCTCTGATGAAATTTTTTTTAAACCATCACGTTTGCCAACGAAACTACAGGTCGGAAGTAGAATTCTCACTGGAATCAGTTGACTAATTCATATATTAATATGCAAGAAACTGTCGACAAGCATTTATAAGTTAAGTTTGTCCAAATTGAAATTGATATGGGCAGGTTGACTGTTGTTCCCAAATGGGATCATTGGGCATTAATGTGTTAAAGTTCTTTCGAAGCCTTGTAAGCAGGGTGACGTCTGGAGATTTGGAGGTTTCAATGTGTTGGTCATCAAACAATCGTTCAGTTGACGAATGATTATTACGATTCGATTCTAAAGTGTTTAGACAAAACACAAGCTTAGGGACGTCTTACATGCATAACAGCAATGGTCTTTGACGTCTTACCGTCATATGGCCCCTCCTGTTTCTCATCATGATCAACAACATTCTACCAGGAGATGGATCTCTGCGCTCGGACCTGCAATGTCTTAAGGTTTACTCATTCGGCGGATAGAGTACTGTCGTCGGCAAATAACGACATCTCTGCTCCATCTCCTCGTGGAATGTCGTTGATCATGATGAGAAACAGGAGGGGCGCTTTGACGGATCCCTGTGGTGTTCCGTTTTCCTGCAAGCAATGTACAGACAATTCTGCGCTTATTTTTACCTGGAAGGTTCTCTCACTCAGAAAGTCATTGATCCAGTTGCATATCCTACCGATGACTCCCTGATCTTGGACCTTCTTCATGAAAGTCTGAACGTGGAGCATGTCGTAGGCCTTCTCAAAGTCGATGAAGATTCCGAGAACGTGACGCTCGTATGGGATCTTGTCCTTTCCAGGGCTCCGGTTCTCCTTGGCCTCTCTATTGGCCTCCTTCAGTTTATGGAGACTGAAGGAGTCATTAAGGGCCTCGACGTCTGAATCCATGGAGACGGCTGGAGATGGAACCTGCAAAGAGTCTCGTTCACTGCCTTACACATACTTTTTGAAAGCTTGGCTGAAGATTTCGGTGCTGCTCGTCCTTGCGTAGGACTCGGCGAGGAGGTTCGCCTTGTCGATGTTCGAGCTGGCCTCTCATCCTCCAGATGTGAAGGTTGGGATGCTTCGCTATGCTGTACCGCCGTTCATCCTCCTCGCCATTCTTCACACCGGTCCGAGCTTAGACTGGCTGTCTAAGGTGGAGCAGAAGTCCTCCCATTTCTGTAGAGCGTGTCAGTGATGGTTCGCCTGGTCTTTGCTTGTTGTTGCTAGTCTTTGATCTGGTCGTCCAGATTCTTCGACTTTGCTGCCTTGTTCCGCAGTCTGTTCCTTTCGTAGATGGCCTGTGAACACCTATCATTCCAAAACAATAATGGTGTATGCTGTCTAACTTTTGAGTTTACCTTTCGCTCCGGGATAACAGAGGAAGCGATTTCGTGCAATTCTTCCTTGAAGCCACGAAAGGTTGCATTGAAGTCGTCTGAAATTATGCCGTCATGAATTCGAATCCTTCTGGACTGCGTTGCAGTCCTGCGTTCTCCTCGACGTCCGCCTCTTCGTCAACTCTGGCGAGCGTGACCTTGTGATCGGATCCGAGGCTGGTGCTCAGGACGCTGTGGGTGCATCTTAAAGCATCATCTTTAGTTGTAATGGCAAATCAATGACAGAGTTGTTTACCGATCCTACCCTGGAATTGTGAGTGGGTTGTCCTTTGTTCAGAACCACAAGGTCCTTTTCCATGATAACCTCCTCCAGATCGCTTCCTGGCAGTTTTCGTAATAAAGATTGCATTCACTTGCAAAACTGCTATCAAATGTACTGATACTGGCAAAGGGAAATCCATCAACGTGCCTCGAAATAGCATAGTCGTTATCATTACAACGCATTAATTTAGCACCTCTCTCTTATAACCAAGCATAGATTGAAGATAATTGTGAACTTATTGAAAAATTTACTCAAGGGCCAGCCACACACGGTTGTCATCTGGGGTGAGACTTAGTCCGTGTATACTCTCTGCCAGCATACACCATTATTGTTTTGGAATGATAAGTGTTCACAGGCCATAAGTGTTCACAAGCCAAGCGCTCTGCCCAATCGGCTACCGTGCCCCAAACATGTGATCACATTGACTTGCATGTAGTGTACTTAGATTAGAATAGCGTGGCATCAACTCATGAGAAAATAACACCCTAAACAAGTGTTATTGTTCGGGGAAGATGGTTCGGGGGGAGATTGTACGAGGGGGATATTGTCCTGATACCAGAGTGTCGCGGGTTTCTCTCTCGCCAACTCCTTCTTCTAGATGACGAGATTACCGCCGGTCCTTTCCTCTATCACCAAGCTCAGCAACACGACACACTTGATGGTTTTAATATGTTTATTTATTTATATATAAACACACCACTCATCCTATCTACACTTACTGGAGTTATTAGTGTCCGCTTAGAAATGTTTCCCTGGTTTACGTTCGAAAGGGATTCCCAACTACATTGATTGCCCTTATCGTCAGAACGACCTAACGTCTCCCCAGTTCCCAAGACAAGTCCCTCTTCCTTTGCTTGCTACACTCTATGAACCCTTCTAGAGGCGATTTCCTTCGCCCTCCCAAAAGGAAAACTCGTATCTCTATTTTACGACAAATCAGCTGTTGAAACTATTCCTAAACAGGGTTGGTCGGATCATGATGTCCCTAGAATAACATCAATCACTAGGGGCGTACAGTTAATGTTTGACTAGCGGCTGTCATGGCTGGGCCTTACCATTGTCACAGACGGTCAACAGGTTCCAGGGATTGAATTTCATTATTATCGTTATACCGCCTATTGGGTTGCGCCATTCTTATCGGAATTGTCCCCTATTCATGATCCGTGTCAACCAGCCGGTCTAGACCAAATCTTCAACTGATTCATGAACTTCTTGTCTGTGGGTCGTAGAGACGGAAAGGGCAGTCGTGTCTGACATCTGCCTCGTGTTGTCGGGCTTCGTTGTTTGACACCCGGATGATCTTTGCATAATTCTCGCCGTCTGTGTTGAGGCCGTCTACTTCAGGCGAAGCCCATTGATGACTCTCCTTTTAGGTTTCAGGTAGACATTCCCATCCTTAGTCATCCTACGCCTCGGCTGTCAGTCGATTACTTTTATATAGTGCCATCGTCCAGAGTGTCGCGCGTGACAGAGAGGTTTGTGATCGTGTTCACTTTGCATTTCAGTACTCAACAATGTACTCCACTGGCTAGAATTGACAAATAAAATGAGTAGTTAACAATACACGGATTGACAGCCACCTACTAGTAATTGCTGAGTCGTGTGGGTAAAGCACTTGCCAGGTGCTGTCATTCATTAGATGGTCAAAATCGTCATGAATGATGAATTCTGTTTTCGAAGAGTTGCGGCAGAGGAAGTTGGTCGACATCCATTGAGAGATTATACAAACCATTGTGTTGAATCCGCAGCACCATCGTTAACCGTTTCTCATGTAAATTATTTGTAAGCGCGTTCATTCTATTTTTTAAGCCACTAAACTTGCTACAATATCTAGCTTGGTTTCAACATGCGTCTCGTAATAGATATTACATTGTAGATTTCACTAAGAAAAAGAATGACCATTGAATTATTTTCATGACCTGAAATTGTCGCATTCCGAAACTTTAGCAAATAGCAGATATATACATGTAACACTTTAGAATAATAATAAGTTCCAATGATCTAGTTTTGGGTTAAATCCGATTTGTTTTCCTTCCTTATCTTTGTCTCTGTCCCTGTCTCTGTTTATCTCTCCGTATCTATCTCTGTCTCTGTCTGTGTGTCTCTCTCTCTATGCATATTACATATATATCTCTATATATTACTTTGTCTATTTTAAAATCGGGCCTCATTTCAATCACTAAACTCCCTTCTATAACTTGCGTACAGTCAACTCATTTTTTAGAATAATGCTGTGAAACAACATTCAGGCAAGTCAAGAAAGGTCTTAAAACAATATACTCGCACACTGGTCCAGGCCCTGGTCATATCTAGAACTCAGTTCTCCTGGCATCTACCCTCAATCACTTCCCGTGCGCACCCGCATGAACTTCTAAATCTGCCTTCTAATGTGGCGAGTTCTCCAGATTCACGTTGACATCGTTCAACTATTCACTTCTTTCTCTCCGGCCCCATTATTCATCTTCATCACATGGTTGCCCAAATACCATCCTGGGTAATAACACATTTAGCCTATATTTTATCAGTCTAAAACCGAATTCATATTTTACAGAGCTGTGTGACTTGCTTAAGAAGACCCCAATTCCATCTATTTCTCTGTATCAGTTAACTGCATTCATAAGTAATTCACTTGTTCTCAACTCAATTGTGGTCTTCAACCAAAATCTTACCTTATCCGACATGTGATTTAATTATCGGAAAGGGACCGTAGATGCAGCGGTCGGCTGACAATGTACAATGTATGTGAAGGGTAAAGGACGTTTAGGTGAAGCCGCGTGCGTGGGTAACTGATCGAAGATAGTTAGTGAGTCAGCCCCAGAGTTTCGAACAGGAAGGTTGTAGAGTGCAAGAATCCAGCATTACCTGCAGTTGTCGAACGTAGCTGGACTCAGGTGTGAATAATAATAGTTTTTTTAAATAGCACGGAAGATTAGCGAGTATTGTGAAAGACGGCAGTATTATAAGTAGAGCTTGGCCAGAACGAAGAAGAAAAGAAACGGTGCGGTCGTGAAGATTCAGGAAGGATCGGAATCTACAGGAAGGACAGGAATCTACGAAAACTGGAATGGACGCTGACGATTTAGACGATGAGTAAGAGTTAGGATTTTATTTGTCATACATAAATAATTCTTTGAGTTCAAGGATTATAAATTTTGATGCTCAGGACTAGTTGTGGACTGTGACTTTTGCACATTATTATACTTCCATTTTCTTTCCTGTTTATGTTAATAAAACCGTAAAATGTCTGTTCTCGAGATTGACGATGTTGCATTAAGAATGTATAAGAGGGGTCACCTGCATCGTCATCGATGTCAACTATGTTTGATCGACAAATACAATTAATGGAGGAGAGAGAGGTGCGCGAAGAAAGACGGAGAATAGAAGAGAGAACTAAGGGAGAAGAAAAAGATGAAAGAAGGAGGATAGAAACGGAAGAAACGGAAGAAACGGAAGAAACGGAAGAAAAACGAAGAATAGCAGAGAGAGAGAGAGAGAGATAATGAGGAACATGATGGTAGCTGTAAAATCAACTTTAATAATAACTTGTGAAAATGAGCATGTTATGCCCCGAGAGTTTGTGCAGCGTCGGGAAGAAATGTCCAACTCCGTGGTCAGAAACAAGAACCCGTATCGATTGTCTGAATCGATCATGCCTTTTGTAAGGACCATGGCCTTATCGCCGGAACCCGTCGACTTTGTGATGAGTGAACCTAGAAGAAGTGAACGGTTGACGGGGAAACCCAGCTGCTCTCATATACATGCGACGGATTAACAACCCGGAGTGAGGGCACGGGCTCCACAATGCAAATGCAAAGTCCTGCCGTACATTTGCAAACAGCTGTCTAGTAGTCTCAC
Source organism: Bimastos eiseni (assembly GCA_959347315.1). Classification (NCBI taxonomy): domain Eukaryota; kingdom Metazoa; phylum Annelida; class Clitellata; order Crassiclitellata; family Lumbricidae; genus Bimastos; species Bimastos eiseni. The sequence goes on from OY365820.1 coordinate 23,016,397, forward strand.
CACTGAGTAACAATGTAATTCCTTAGAAAGAATGCCTGCATAGCTTCCACTTAGTCAAACTCTCGCGGGTACCAGCATAGCTGTTTAGAGTGCTGTGTTCGATCTTACATCTAATTTCTATTTTGCCGGACTCGCGTTTCTCTAGACACTCTTCTCTAACTCTGGATACCAGGTCAGATCATTACAATTTTTACTTAAAACAACCTCAGCCTTCTCCAGATGGCCTAAGATTCATTTTCTAACTCTCCCGCCTGTATAACATCAGATCTCATCCATTCTCTCTGTATTCCGCCCTCTTGACCCAGTTGTCAGAATGCCGTGTCTTATTTAAATTTTCATTCCCTCTCTTCTCATCCGATTTTCTTTAACCTCAATGAACATCGGACCTTCACCTTTCTTGACCTGTGTTTCTCGCTACCTACTGCCACAGCACAATACTCCTACCTCAACACCATTCCACCCGGACCATTGCTACTCATCCACCGTCCCATAGGTCGTCAATCTGCAATAACCCTCCGACAAATCTTATTCACCCTGTTTCGTCTCTTTTCCCTCAACATTCGATCATTGCTAAATCCAAAAAACTCCATCGACTTCAGTGACATTACCTTCTCCACTAGCCCACCAGATCTCATTGCTCTCCAAGAAACCTGGCTATCCACTTCGTCTACTACCCCCAAATCGCAGATTCCTTACCTCGTGGCTACTCCTTTCATAACTTCCCTCGCACGACCTCTTCCGCAAAGCCTAAAAATTTCTGGTGGCGGCTCTGCTTTCCTGGTCCATGAATCCGCTGTAACCACAAATTCTTCCAGTCACACCTTCCGATCTTTCGAATGCTTCTCCACAACGCTCAGACTCAACTCAGATCTCCTTACAGTCTTCAACCTCTACCGTCTTAAACTTCCTCTGCCTACTCCTCCAAACCCTCTGTTTTTCTCGATCAATTTGGAGCTCTCCTCCCCATCGCTGCAATTTGGATCTCTCCTCCCCATCGTTGCAACTACTCCAGTGATTTTCGAGATACGATTAGTAAAGAGATTGTCAATTCATAATCACGGGTGACTTCAAAATCCATGTTGACAATTCCTCTGATCCTCTTGAATCTGGTTTCCATCATTTAATCTCGTCCAACACGTCAACTTTCCAACTCACATCAAGAACCACACACTCGACCTTGTTATCACTTCCGCAGCCTCCCACCTATCTCCCAAGCTATCACACTCAATTCTAAGCATTACCGACCACTACCTTATCATTGTTGACCTTGAAATTAAGCCTTTTCCTCGCCCTCCTACAACCACTCACTCATCTCGTTCCATCTGGACCATCGACCGCCAGACCTTCATCGAGGACATTCTTAACTCCGAACTTGTTCTCAATCCTCCTCCTTCTCTAGATGATCTTCTATCTTGTCACAATTCAACACTTTCCAACCTCCTTGACACTCCTGCACCACTCATTATCACACACAGTTCACGCACATCTAACCCTTGGTTCACCTCCTATCTCCAAGCTTTCAAAACCTTCCGCAGGCGCATTGAGCACACTGAGCACACCTACACGCGCGCCAAAGACTCAACATCTAAAGCAATAACCCTGTCTACCCTCAAATCAGCCACACACATATACCATAACCTTGCTGCAGCCAAGAAAAAATACTAATCCTCGCTTATCCACTCCAGTTCCTCCAATCCTAGACACCTCTGGAAAGTTATCAATTCTCTTCTTCATTGTAAGTCTCTCTCACCACTGCCCAGCTCCATCCCTACATCCTCTATCGCTGACACCTTCTGCTCCTTCTTCTCAGACAAAAATCTCATCTCTTCGTTTCACACTACAATTTCTTCTAGCCTCCAACTCCTCCAGCACTGTTCCACTGATTTCTCCCAACCCTACTCCGCCTTCCCATCAGTCATCGCTCTCAATTCTATCTCCTGCCACTGAAACTGAAGTATAACTCCTCCTAAATTCTTTTCCCAACAAGCAATGTGAACTCGATCCTATCCCCACCTCTCTCCTAAAAGACTGTGCCTCAATGCTTGTTCCTGTGATCACTAAAATCATCAAACTTCCGCTCTCTACCGGAAATTTTCATATGGTCTTTAAACAATCTATCGTCTCTCCCCTACTGAAAAAATCAAATCTAGACAAAGAAAATCTTTGTAACTAGCGTCCCATCTCCAACCTCTCCTTTCTGTCTAAACTAACTGAAAGAACTGTTCTTGGCCGCCTTAATGACTACCTCTCAACAAACTCACTGCTAAACCCCCACCAATCAGGCTTCACTAAACACCACTCCACAGAAACTCTGCTTGCCTCTCTATATAACAAATTGATCTCTGCCGTCAGCCATCAACAAGTTTCCTGCATCTGCCTCCTCGACATCTCTGCTGCATTTGATACCATTGACCACATCCTTCTCTTGACTAGACTATCCTCTTGGTTTGGCGTTTCTGGAACTGCTCTACTCTGGTTCCAATCCTACTTATCTTCCAGATCCTTCTCTGTCAAAGCCTCCAAACTCTGCTAGCAACACTTTCACTCACGTGTGGTGTACCTCAAGGCTCCGTTCTAGGACCACTCCACTTCATCCTCTATACCACGCTCTTAAGTCATCTCATACAATCCTCCTCTGTCGACCACCACCTGTATGCAGATGACACTCAACTCTATATATCCATCACCCCAACCTCTTTATCCACCTCCATTGCACAACTACTGAATGTGGTAAACTTAGTCTCCGAATGGATGTCATCTAACCTCCTCTGCCTCAACCCTTCCAAGACAGAACTTATCCTCATAGGCTTCTCTGACCAATTCAAGAAAATACCCGAACCTGAAATTCACTTACCCACTAACTCTTCATCTCTTCCCTTCACCTCGGATGCCCCAGTCCGAAATCTTGGCGTCACCTTCGATCCTCATCTCTCTTTCTACAACCACATCTCAAACCTCTCTGGCTCCTATTTCATGCACATTTGCGACCTCCGTCGCATCCGACCTATGCTCGACTTCAAAACTACTTCCACCATTGCTACCTCCATCGTCCACTCAAAGCTCGACTACTGCAACTCCATCTTCCTCAACCTGAGAGCCACACAAATCAAACGTTTACAATTAATCCAAAAGTCATTAGCCAGAGCCGTCACCAGAACACCCAAGCATCATCACATCACCTCAATCCTCAAGTCACTTCACTGGCTAAAAATCCCAGAGCGCATTCACTTCAAAATCTTATCATTAACTTACAACTCCACACAATATTCATAGCCCAAATATCTTCGCGAACTCTTCACCATCCAGCCAACCCGCTCTACCCGATCGTTCTCTTGCCTCACCCTCACTCGACCTCCGATTACATCTGATCTCAAGTTCTCCAACCGCGCAATATTAGACGCCGCACCTCGTCTCTGGAACGACCTACCTCCTGAATTTCGTGCCTTCTCGGTTCCTTCACCATCATTTCCCGTCATGCAGCATCATCTGTCCCTAGCGCCTCTGTCCATCACTCCCCGGGAGTGATCATTCTAAACTTAAATCCCACCTTTTCAAGAACTCTTACCCGGACTCACTACTTGACATCCCACCTGCAATCCTCGACCAAAGCGACACCCTCCTTAACAGCTACTCTGCCTCCCTGCTGACCTCCTGGAAACCGAACTCTAACGAACGAACGAACAAAAATATTTTATTGTAACCAAATCAAAACAAAATCATCAAGAGTGTACACATAATATTTAGTTGCTCAGTTGGGTTACAAAGGCAGACCCGAAAGGATTACCTCCCGCTAACAGGGCCACCCACTGACGTATTTTGCTATATAAATTGTTGTGAGCACTGAGTTTTTCGATAGATGGCGTTCGATTAAGCATCACGCGTAAACAGTAGTGCTGTTAACTTCACGATTTTTGGCGGTTTTAAAATAGCTATTTGAAATGAAATAAGGTATAATGCATTTGATATACTAGCGGCCGTTAATTCGGACCATCTACTGAAATCAGCACCGAACTTTCGACTTCGTTTAAAGAATTTTTTAACCGGACATTCCGAACGATTGGTAGGCACTAAAGCTTGGTACACGCCCTCTGAATCGGAGGGCCTGCGTTTACTTTGGTTATTACCAAAGCCATTCGTTATTACGAAGCCAAAAATGTTGACTAGAAAAGGACATAAGCAAGACGAACCACCGGAAAACGTCCAGGACGATAGGGTCACTGACCAAGTGCTTGCCAGACTTGAAACGAAACTTGCCCCTATTATTGAACGAATTTTCAATGCACTGGCTGCTTCCTACACTGCTAAGCTAGATGCAATGGTCGAAGAGTTTACAGAGACCGCTATAAAGAAATACAGCTCGACGTAAGACGCTAAAATCCTCGAACTCGAAATTCAAAACGCAGCTTTGAAAACAACCGTTGATGAAACCCAGAAGCTCCTGAGGTCAGGTAATTTAATCTTCTATGGCCTGGAGCCATACTCGTCAATTGATCCATTGACCTCACAAACCTCTCTTTCATCTAATGACAGCATCACTAGTGCAGTGAGAAATCTGCGCGACAAAAGGCTAGGAATTCACATCCAGTCATCCGATATATCCATTGCTTATCGGCTGCCAGCTAACTCATAAACCTCGACAGTGCCTATATTGGTTCGGTTTACCAACAGACAGGTGCGCAACAAGGTATACTCAGCTCGGAAATCCTTGAAAGTTGACTCTTCGTCAAAACCAGTCTATATAAACGAACAATTAACGCATTCGACTTCTCAAATCTTTACTGAAGCAAGGAGAATGGTGAAGATGAAGTCCCCGGTTTCCGCCTGGACGCGTGAGGGCACCGTGTTCATTCGATGCTCGGATAGCCCCTCGGAAAGACCAAGAAAGATCTTCTCTGTCACGAACTTAGAAAACTTGCCCCGGGACTGATGTTTCGGTGTTCATCTAACATCCCACTTTTGTCCTGCTCAACAAGATCCTAGCTAATGTCACAAGGCTCAAGGTTCAATCACTCAACTGTTCAACTACTCAACCACTCACCCGACCAATCATTCAATTGCTCAGCCTTTCAACCTATCAACTGCTCGACCACTTAACAGATCAACCACTCGACTGCTCAACCACTCAACCGGTCAACCACTTAACCGTTCAACCACTCAACTGCTCAACTACTCAACGGATCAACAACTCAACTGCTCCATCACTCAACCGGTCAACCACTCAACTGTTCAACCACTTAACTGCTCAACCACGCAACGGGTCAGCCATTCCACTCTTCAGCCACTCAAATGCTCAATCACTATGACTGCTCAACCCCTCAACTGGTCAACCACTCAACTGCTCAACCACTCAACTGCTCAACTACTCAAACGATCATCTACTAAACTGCTCATACCACTCAACCGAACAACCACTCAAAGCCTCTGTGCTGAACGGACCTCGTCGCTAGGAATTTTGAAAATTCTTTTGGGCCTTGATAACTTACTCATCTGCGCTTAGGCTTTACTTTGTAAGTGGAGTCCACCAATGCTTTGACCCGTTTGCTCTAATATTTTCACTGCTGTTTGTTCGCCTATTTTGCTGTTCGTTTTTGCTGCTTTGTTTATTCGATGTTGCCGCTGTTTTTGTGAGCTGGCGATTGTGTCTGAGTTCATATTGTTGTCTGACAGGCTCACAGCTTAACTCTCTAATTAAGCCATTAGTTCAGTGTTCAGTAAGTTACTTTTTACTAGACACTAATGTTTCATATCTCGCGTGTGTAAATTGCAATAACAAGTGCCATTCGCATCATTCTAATGTTTCTGCCGCTAATGTTAATTCATGGTTCTGCTCTGATTGCCTTGCTTCATTATTCCCGTTTAATCACCTTCTTGATAACGATGTGTTTAGCCAGTGCATACGTGATAACAGTCCCTATACCTACATGCACTCGCTGACCGAACTAAGGGAGGGTCCTCGTCTCGATGTACTCTCTGATTTAAACTTTGACCGTCCGCTTATTAACAATAACGACTTAGACCCGGACGATAACTATTATACTGCCAGGCCATCCACCTGTACTTAAATAATCCCACCCACTTCTGAGTTACAAAATCAACTCCGTCCTAATCAACTTTCGCTTATGCACGTTAATTCCCGTAGCCTAGTCCGTAGCAAGATCTCTTGTCTAGAAAGCGTTGTGTCGTGTTTTGCATCTGACGTAATTGCTATAACTGAAACTAAACCAGTTTAACATGGTCCGTATTCCTGGCTATACTTTTGAGTCTCGACCTCGAGCCACGGGCAGAGGGGGAGGGGTGGGTTTTTATATAAAGGATAATATTAGTTACACTATACTCGCCCCCAAATTGTTCTCACCATCTCACTTATGAATCCCTATTTTTATTACTAACTGGTAAAAATGGCACATGCTCTACATTTGGCGTTCTATATAGGCCTCCCGGGCAGAATTTGGATGAGTTTAACTTGGAATGGAATTCGCTCCTTGCCGCCCTTGCAATCAATGATAGAGACTGCCATATTATGGGTGATTTTAACATCGATCTCCTAAAAGCCCAAGACCACCAACCTACCAGCAACTTTCTAGACTTAGCCTTTTCCCACCATTTTCTTCCAGTTATTACACAGCCCACTCGAATAACGGATACTTCTGCAACGCTAATTGACAATCTCTTTACTAATCGTATCTCGAAAGTCACTGGTCCTTCAATAATTGTTGATGACATTTCGGACCATCTGCCCATCCTAGCCTGCTTAGATACCTCACCCATTCTTGCCTCTTTTACTCCCAATTCGGCCCGCATTGCCCGCCGTTATGATATAACTTCTAACGACCTCTTTAAATCTAGACTTTCTCAATTGGATTGGTCAGATGTCGATTATCAATGTGGGGTTAATAATCCATCCATGGCCTATGAGTTATTCACCACTATACTTAAATCTGCCTATGACAATTCGTTCCCACTCTTGATAAAAAAAAGAAATCATCTAATTCACCCAAACAACCATGGATGACCTCTGCCCTTTTAAAATCACGAAATACCAAAGCCAAACTTCATGCCACTTTCATCAAAAAACCAACATTGGAAAATAAGATAAAATTCATATGTTATCGAAACAAATTTAAATCTCTACGTAAAAACACTGAAAGGAATTTCTATATTTCTGAATTTAATAAGCATGTGAATGATCTTAAATATACATGGAGGGTCATTAAGTCAATTCTTAAAGTAAAAGCACTGGACACGACAATTTCCTCTTTAAGCTCTAATGGTAATGTTATCAAAGACCCCAAATTAATTGCTGAAAAATTAAACAATTATTTCACGGCTATTGCACAGGATCTGGTTGAAAAGATACCTCCAACCCATGATTCCTTTGTGACCTACCAAGGACCCTCCAATCCAAATTCTTTCGCCGTGTACCCTACTAGTCCAGAGGAATTGGTTACTCTTAGTCGTTCCTTGAAAATTACCCACACTACTGGTCCTGATGATGTTGACACATCAATAATCAATCCAATAGTTCCTATTATTACTAAGCCCCTTGCTAATATCATCAATTTTTCTTTGACAACTGGTATTGTTCCTGATGCAATGAAATTATCCAAAATAATACATATTTATAAACAGGGCCTTAAAGACCAGCCTAGTAATTATCGGCCTACTTCAATCTTACCCTTCTTTTCCAAGCTACTTGGGAAGGTCATGTATTGTCGTCTCTTTAATTTTATTGATAGTAATAACTTCTTATATTCTTATCAGCATGGCTTTCAACCGGGTCATTCTACAGCTATGTCCTTACTCGACTTACATGATCACGTTTCTGCTGCCATTGATCGAAATGAATTCTTTGTGGGAATCTTCATTGACATCGCCAAAGCCTTTGACTCTGTTAATCATGACATCTTATTAGCAAAATTATATAACTTAGGCATTCGTGGTTTGGCTCTGGACTGGTTCCAGAGCTACTTGTGTAATAGATTGCAATATGTATCTTGTAATGGCTCAATCTCCACAATCAAATTAATAAAATATGGCGTTCCTCAGGGCTCCATTCTAGGACATTTACTATTCCTACTTTTCATTAATGATTTGCCTAACGTTTCGTCACTTCTACATATTTTACTCTTCGCCGATGACCCGAGCATTCTTGCTTCTGGCTCCTCTTATGTTGAATTAGTTATACTCCTTAATCGGGAACTTGTTCAGGTGAATAACTGGTTCATGGCTAACAGACTCACGCTTAATGCCACTAAAACTAACTATATTCTTTTTGCTTCGCATCGTAAAAACACTCCCCCGACTGAAGTGGTCTTAATGATAAACAATGTTCCGTTGCCTAAAGTCATCTCCACCAAATTTTTAGGCGTTTATGTTGACCAATCTCTTACCTGGAAAACCCACATTGATAAGATTGCATCCAAAAAAGCAAAAAACATAGGAATTATGTCTCGCATTGCCTATTTATTACCTGCTACAATATGCACTAGCCTCTATTATTCTTTGGTCCATCCCTATTTGGCATACTGCAATTTAGTTTGGGAGTCTAACTATTCCTCGAGATTAAGTAGGCTCATCTCTATTCAAAACAGAGCGTTTAAAGTTATCTGCAAATGCTCTGTGCCACATACATGTGCACCTAACTTACACTATTCTCAACCTCTTATCTTGAACGTTAATCAAATAACTCTAATGCAAATTAATGAGTTTATATACAAATTTTTAAACAACCAATTACATGCGGCTTATGTCAACTACTTCACGCCCGTCCAATCAACCAACCCGTATAACCTTCGACATTTTAATAACTATAGACCGACCTACGCACGCACAAATACGCGCAAATTTTCAATCAGATGGGGTGGGACAATGGCCTGGAATCGTCTTCCACATGACATACGTACTTTGACTCAAATCAACGCATTCAAACACAAACTTCGCGAATACTTGTTTCTAAATTCAACCTAACGTGTTTCTCTGTTCACTTATACCTGTTAATCGTAGTTAACTAGTTAAGCATTGCGTACTCTTTTTGCAAGATGTATCAAATAATTGCCATCCTCTTAACAATTTAACTTGAAAGCAAGGGTGCCCCTTTAGGGTTCTTCCTTATTGCTGTCTGTCAATCTACTAGTATTTCAAACTTGCATTTTCTATTCATGGTTGTCAGTACTCAATAAAAAATCTTGGTTATGGTTATGGTTATAATAAACTCAAATGTGCAGCAAACAAAACACTTGTATAAAGTAACATCGGGAAATATTCAAGTTGCAATCGCACATCTAACTAAACTTAACTAATTCTTTTAAGCCTAACTTAAAGAATCAATCTGCGAGGAGTGGATGATAATAAGCTTACTCAAATCAGATGAATGGACAATTCAGCAAATAATTTCTCATCTTATTTTTAAATGATTGCAAAGTTGCAGTACTTTGAATATCATACGGGATGTCGTTCCAAATCTTTGGTCCCGTGCATCTTATTGCAAACTTACGAGTATTAGTGCGGGCAAAAATTGGTCGGTGTTTAGAAGCGGTTCTCGTACCATAGGAATGGAACATATTGCCAGTTCCGAAGTATTCTGAAAATCTTACCGGCAAAAGTTCATGCACGGAACGGTACATAAATATAGCTATTTGATAAATACAGATCTGGGGAGCTTCATTAATTTGTATTCCATAAAGATTGGATCAGTACGGGATCCTCAGGCTGTACCAGCAATGCAACGAAGAGCCCGTTTCTGGAGGAGTGTCAATTTATTAAGTCGGGAATTGTAGGTGGACGTCCAAATTGCATTGCATTAAGAAAAATAAGGATAAATTAATGAGTAATACAATTGTAGTCTAATGGAAAACGGTAACAAAAGTTTTCCTCAGCATCCCAACATTCTTGGCCACTTTAGCTGATATAGTTGCTATGTGTTCACCCCATGATAAATTTTGGTCAACCACTACTCCTAGAAATATGGTCGAACTGACCTGGGTAATTAAATCATCATTTATTGACAACCTACAAGAGTAATCTAGTGGAGTGACCTTTCTCTGAGATTTAAAGAGAATATAGGCCGTCTTTTCTAAATTGAGCGATAATTTATTAGCCGAGAATCAGTCCATTATTAATTTTAAGTGGTCATTAACAATTTCATATAAGATCTCAAACGAAGAGTGGGAATAAAAAAATTTGCATCGTCGGCAAATAATATGAAGGACATTATTGGTGCGACATTAGGCAGGTCATTAATATATAATAAAAAAAGTAGTGGGCCTAAATTTGAGTCCTGTGGCACTCCATGACGGATTGTTTTGCAATCCGATAAGACTCCATTGCGTGAGACACATTGGGTTCTCCCTTCTAGGTAACTCTCAATCCATGCTAATTGTATTCCTCTCATACCATAGGCTTCAAGTTTTTTAAGAAGTATGGGATGGTTTACAGTGTCGAATGCTTTGCTTAGGTCGAAAAATATATATATACCGATGGAGCAATTACTATCATCGAAAGCATTCGAAATTTTATCATACATATCCATAAGAGCCATTGATGGAAATCGACCTGATTTGAAGCCAAATAGGGAATGAAATATTATATGGTGTTTTCCTATGTATGTAGAAAGCCTCTCGTGCATAATTTTTTCATAATATTTGGTAAAATAGGGTAGAATAGAGATCTGCCTATAATTGGGACATTTACCTTTTCTCCCATTTTTATAAATTGGAATTATTCTAGCAGTTTTTATCCAGAAGGTACTATACCAGTTCTTAATGAGCAGTTAATTAAATCAGCGAGAACAGGCGCAATAAGCCCAATTTGAAGTGCGACCACACAAGGATCAAGATCATCAATTCCTTTACTGTGAGTAGTATGTATGGCAGAAGACATGTTCATTATTTCTTCTGGAGAGGTCGGAATTAGTCCAAAGTAAAAGGAAGGAGCTGGTTTCAAATACTCATCAAAGTTAAATCGAGAAGTTGGCATTTGTTCCGCCAGGGATTGGGCAATGCTGGTAAAATGTTCATTAAGACCACTAGCCATTTGTTTGGGATCATCAGTATTTCTTCCATTAAAAGAAAGATTTTTTATGGCAGAGCATGAATCCCAGTAATAATAGTGCGAATTAAATTCCAGGTCTTTTTAAGATTAGTAATGTGCTTTTGAAATTTAGCAGCATAATACATTTTCTTCTGCAATTAGTCTAGTCTTTTTGAATAAATCCCTATAGGTTTTACATTTTTTAAGTTCATTTCAGTAGGATTTTTTTTTACAAATTTACGATGAATTTGTGCTTTTTTATTTCAGGACTTTAATAAACCTCTCGACATCCAAGGTTGACGGCTCTTAGTTTTTTATTTGTCTTATTATATTTAATTGGAAAGACCAAATCATAGTTACGTTTAATTTCATCATTAAACAATTCATAGGCACCATTGGCGTCATTATTGAGGCAAGCAGCAGTTATATGATCATAATTGTTATGTGCCAATAGTGCAGTAAAGTTGTTTTTACTCAATTCATTCACTAATCGATACTCTCCCATAGATGGAAGTGGGTCCTTATTAATTTCCAAATCAAAGGAGGTATATACTGGTAGATGGTCAGAAATATCAGAAAAAATAATTTGTTATCTATTATGTTTGGCCAAGCTGTTGTAAAAATATTATCAATCACTGAAGCTGAATGGGTGGTTATTTTAGTAGGCCTAGTTATAGTAGGTAGGAGTCCATGGGCTGTCATTCCATCAAGGAATAAACTAGTTCCATGATGAGATTCTGCTTTCAGTAAATCAATATTATAGTCTCCCATTAGAAATAAATTTTTCTCATTATTTAAAGTAACATTTAACATTTGCTCAAATTCATCCCAAAACTCGTTCAAACCAGAGCCCGGGGGTCTATATATAACTCCCAGAGTACAGCAACCGGTCCTTAAAATAATTCTTATAAAGTGGGCCTCAAACGTTTTAGGTGGCTGGTTACTGAATATAAAATCAATCGGGCAAAAGCAAAATCTTTATGGACCAGGAACCCAACGCCTCCTCCTCCACCAGTACTCCTTGAGTGATGCGTCAAGGAATAGTCAGGGATTAGGACAACCCTTTTGATTTGACGCAGCGCTCGTGAATAAGCTGGCGCCCTGCGCTTAGCTTTAAAATGGCGCTTTAGAAATTAGGAGATTACGATTACGATTTTATTCAGAATAAGTGCAGGATGCAATTAAACTGCTAAAGTCTTCCGTGGCATAAGTCAGATTCATAGTAAACGTTCATTAACCAACGGTTAATGATTAACCAACGGTTTTCGGTTCGTGAGAGTACGCCTATAATTACTGTATTCGAGCCACAATTCAGGATGCCATGGATGCGTCGTTAAATAAACTTATTTCACACACAATTCCTGGTTTTTTTCTTTCTTAGGAGAGAGGTAACAGCAAATATTTCGTTGAATCTGTAGACAAACTTGAGGATGAGCCATCCATTTACGCCCGAATACATGCGAAAAGGAGAAACGTTGTCAAATCAGAACGATGAAGATAGTAAAGAGAGTCACGATATTCAACAGCCGTCAATAGGGGACACACGTCGCATCAACTTGGGACTGAACGCGAGAGTTTCGAGGAGCATGCCGGTCGTTGAGGAATGTCAGACCCACTCAGCTGGAGATCTTGACGCAATGGAACAGATAAAAGAGGAGATGAATATAACCATCACGGATGATGAGAGAGTGAGATTTCTCAAGATTCTGGGAATGGCCATGAGACGTCGGATGAAAATATTTGCAGAGGAAGCAACGATTGTGGGTTTGTCTTACCTGGTAAAACTTACAAACCACAAAATTGGTTCCATTATCCGAAAGGTTACATGGACAATGCTTCTGTTGTTTGGAATTGGTTTCATGACATACCAGATATGCGATCGAATATCGTATTATCTGACATATCCAACGGCAGTCAGCTATCGCGTGGCTTACAATCGATCTCTACGCTTTCCTACGGTGACCATCTGCCCAGAGGTTTATCTCAGCAGAAAAGCCATCTTGTCGATAGGTAACTGACATTTTGCTTCATTATAGTTCAAATAATTAAGCCATTCTAACTACTATAGACCAAAAAAGTGCTAAATAATCTAAGAAGTTAACAACGGCAATATTGGGGAAGAGGGTCTAGCTCACACAATGTTTTGTCTGATGATCCAGTTAAAATGTTGTTTCAAAATCCCTACACTGCACTCAAAATACTTAGGAATATCTTCTTACTTAATGACGCTCATTTTTATAGCCTACATTTACCACTATTGTGATCTTTCTGATTGTTTGTGTTGTTTGCCTGCGAATAAACAGATGTTGATTGATTGTTGATTGATTGAATCTTCTTGGTTATCATTTGGAGGAAATCCTACTCCGAGAAAGCAGGAGGTTCAGCCAAGTGAGTTCTCTGACACAGTAGGCCAGAGATTGAGGACCATCATACGTTTAGGGTTCTGTTTGGGTTGCGTGACGAGGTTTTCTCAGTGGTCAGCTTCTTTCTAGAGTCGATGTAGCGATCGAAGTTTGGCCACCCATTGGCTGCAATCCACAGAGTCACGAGATCGCCTATTATAGCGTCTTGAATAATAACGACCACATCGATAAAAAGTTGGCACACACTATCGAACCCTACCGTAAGCGGTCTATGTTGGGTGCTTTCCCTAGTGTTACCATATGATTGAGTCGCTGTGTCATTGTGGATGAAAATAATGCTTGCTGAAAGAGAAGACGGACTTATGAATGATACTTTTTCCTAGTTTGAGTGATAAAAAAAGTCCTGTAAAAAGTAGATATTAATATATTAAAACTGGGAATCTTGCATAAATGAAAGTTTGATTTATTAAAAAGACTCCCATTAAGTAAAATCTCGTGTGATGAAAGAGTCATTGCCTAAACAGAACTTGGATTTATGGAAGAAATTCTTGTTTGGGATTGACAAAAGAATTCTTGTTTAAACAGAAGCTGGAATATCGAGACGAATATTACGTAAGTTGAAACTTGATTGATAATTTGTTTTACTGAAGTAGAAGCTGGATTGATACGAGTATTAAGTTTAACTAGAAGCTAAATTTGTGATAAGGTTGCGATTTTATTGGAAGCAGGAATGATGAAAGATCTTCACTAGATGGTAGATTTACTGGAATCATTAAGGACAAATAGATTTTGTCTAACTAAGAGCTGGATTGATTAAAATAATTATGTTCAACTAGAAGGTGGATTGTTGAAATGAAGCCTGTTCGTCTTAAAACTGGGTTGACGATAAGTGTTTCGTTCAAGTGAAAGCTGGAATATTGAAAATGGAAAGCTGCCTAAATGGAAGCTGGATTGGAAAAAAGAATTCTGTTTGGCAATAAGCTGGATTGCACGATTCTTTTCATTAATACAGCTTCATTTAAAAATGATTCTTTTCTTATCAATCCCGCTCCCATTCTTACGCATTCCTTCATCGATCCAGCCTCTGGTTAAAACGAAAACCTTTTAAAGTTCGTAAGAATTTAGCAAAATTATTTCATCTGCCCAGCTTAAATTTAAACATCATAATTTTCACCATTAAAGTTTCCAATCGAGCCGAATATTTTAACCAACCCAGCATATAGCTAGAATATAATCTTTTTGTCATTTTCTCTTCCATGAAAACAGCAACTTGGCTTCTAATTAATCATTAAGCTCATCATCAATCCAGCTTCTGGTTATACAGAAATCTCTTTCTTCGTTGCTCCTTCTACTGAGGCAGAAATATGTTTTTCATTCCCGTTTCCAATAAAAATGCATACCCTATATCAATCCGGCTTCTAGTTAAAAGGCATTCTTTTTAATCAATCCAGCATCTTCAATTCAATTTCAAGTATTTATTGAATCCAAGATAAATTAAAAATTAAACATATGTACATTATTACGGCGCCGTTGTTGCGGCTGCCAAAACTGAAAGGTCTTCCGATTTTTTTTAGTTAATAGTTACTCGTGTATTTTTTAATGAACACTCCTGCATATATAGCTGGATATGTCATTCAGGAACTCTGATTTTTCGATACTCTAATTAAATCTAATCAGTCGTTTCATTGCGATTATTTTAAATAGTTTAGTCTTAACGGTTTTACGGCCTTCAAGGTTTGTATCAACACCGGGGTTTTCCAGTGTTAGAGAGTTACGGAACTACTTTTTTGCCCATGAGATCTGTTGTTTATGGATTTTCCGATGTCGGGCCACTATCTCAGATGGCAATGAATTGCCTTAAGAAGTCGTACGCTTGAACCAATTGATGATACTCTCAAAAACTTACGGACGATGGGCCTCTTGAGGTATCGTGGGTGCCGCGCTGGAATCAGTAATAGAAATAGTAACACAAGATTCTCTCACCATCGCTTATTAACACATGCCTACCAACACATGCTGTACATATTACGATCAGTCTGTTGAGAACATACCATCTGACCCCATAGAAATAAGTCAGTACTACACCAGTTCTGATCGGACGCCGTTTAGATGCGTTGTCAACGCTGGCTGATAAGTCGGTTTGTAGTCTCAGACAACCGAGAAAAACAAGACAGATGGAATAACGGACACAACATTGCGTCATATGACTAATAATGAAATCGCCAATGGTACTACACACAGTGACATACTTTTATTGAATCCGACCAGCATCGCTAAGCCAAACGCCTTAGACCACCGGAAGGCCGACGTTCTTGCTTTCAACCTTGACATTGTTGTCCTCGTCGAAAGCTGGTTGAAACCCTACTATCTTGACATTTCCTTCAGCATTCCCGGATATACCCTTTTCAGAAGAGACAGAGTTGGACGCAAAGGGGGTGGCATCGCCATTTACTGCCTACATGCTCTTAAACCTACTATCTTTGAACCAGTAACAACATGCTGCTGAGTTTGAATTACTCTGGATTACTGCTACCGTCTCAAATCGCTGCTACTACATAGGGGGCTTATACCATCCACCCAGACTAAGGTACGATGTTAAAAATCTTCTATCTACCATCGATACCACTCTTGAAGAGATTCATCGTTGTGCAAGTTACCCTATCGTAATCCTGCTTGGGGATTTTAATCAGTTACCTTCATCCCCCATTCAAGGACTGGGCCTTTTCCCCGAATTTGAAGGTCCAACTCATGCGGGACACCCGCTTGATCGCATATACTCACCTGAGAGCCTTTTCTACACCTGCGACGCCTTCATCTGCACAAGTGGCACGAAGCACGCTGCGGTTTTGAGCCACTCTGTCGCTGATGCAGCCTTGCGCCCGGTTGGATCTATTGCCTTGAATCATGCTAACAGAACCACAAGAAGCCTCCGACTACGCACGAATGGACGCATGGCTGCCCTACATACCTACCTCACGGATCATCCGTGGAACACATCTGATCCAGATCTCTCTCCGAATGCCGTATTCACTGAATTTTACCCCACAATCGATTAAGTGTTGGACCGTTTCTTCCCCTCAGTCAAGTTACTATACGCAACAAAGACCCGCCTTATATGACTCCGTACATAAAATATCTACTGCGAAGAAGATGCAAGCTACTCAGAAAACATCGTTTTGAGGAGGCCAACAATCGCTGCCAGAATTAGCATGGCCGTCTGTCGCAAAAATTCCGAGTCTTTCGTTGGTTTGGAGCGAGGTTCTCTTCGTTTGTGGACGGAGGTTCGCCGTCTGAGGAATGGAGACCACATGGTCATGATCGCTAACAACATCGGGTCTATCACAGCATCATCGCTAAACCTTCACTACATGAACAGCTCCACAGATCCGTGTCATATCCCACCTCCCCTAAACAAACAGCTTCACAGGCTGGAATCGACTGCCACTCTCTCTTCGTAGCTCAAATTCACTTCCTTCCTTTATAAAGCGATTCAAAACTCACTATTGCTATTTGGCTTTCAAGGATTTGGAAATCTGAGTGCATCTTCTCCTGGCGACTGACTATCCGCGCCTCAGATTCACATTTAGGTGTGACCTTGTGCGCGTTACAAATTTATTAATAATAATAATAATAATAATAATGTTGTTTATGTTGATCCTTATGATGTCTATAAGGCGCTTGCCACTGTAAAAGGCAGTTCCACTGGCCCTGATGGTCTACCATCGTGGTTGACATCTACTATAGCACATCTCTTGGCTCAACTTGTCGCTGACCTGCTTACATGTTCTCTTACCAACTCTTACGTTCCTTACAGTGGCGCCTCAGCATGATAACCCCCATACCCAAGATTTCACACCCTCATAGAATCTGACTTTAGACCTATATCCACCACCTCCATCCTCTCACGCATTTTGGAAAATATGGTTGTGCGCAGGTACTTTTACTCTTTTATCACTAACTCCAGCTCTAATCGGATCTTCACCGACCAATTTGCTTTCCGTCCGTTCGGGTCTACTTCCGCTGCATTGATCTCCATAAAACATGAACTTCAATCAATGTTTAAATCGGCACCCTATGTTAGACGCATATCTCTTGATTTCAGTAAGGATTTTGATACAGTTAGACACAAACATATTGCAGATCAATTAGCAGCCCAACCCATTCCAGATATTTTGTATAATTGGGGTTTCGCTCTCTTGCATAAGCGTCAGCACTGCACTAAATATGGGGGTGAAATTTCTCCCCTCTGTGCCATTAATGCTAGTATAGTCCAAGGCTCCGGATTAGAACCAATGCACTTTGTCTTTGCCATTTCCAACCTTAAACCTAAACATAGTGGCAATCGTCTTCCAAAATATGCCGATGATAGTTACTTGTTGATTCCAGCTTCCTGCATTGGCAGTACACCATCTGACCTTGACCATATCTCGACTTGGGCTCTCGACTTAGCAATCATAAATTAAACCATGCTAAATCTAAAGAAATGATTGTTACTCGGCCCAAGTCCAAACTTATTGCCCTGCCTCCTCCCTTACCCGGTATTGAGAGGGTCCACGAGATACGAATTTTGGGTGTGACCTTGTCGTATAGAGTTGGTTTCAGGCACACATTGACCAAATTTGCTGTAAGGCCCGACAATCCATGTTCGCTCAACGTGTTTTAGTTGCCCATGGGCTCCATGGTCAACGAGTGTTTGATGTTGTTCGTGCTACCGCCCTAGCTCGACTACTTTACGCCTCCCCCGTTGAGTTGGGATTTGCCAATGTACAGGAGCGAAATCACCTAAATGGTGTTCTAAGAAAACTGACCCGCTCTGGCTTCCTTCCGGTTAATGTTCCTTCTTTTGAAGAACACTGCTCTAAAGCTGACTTTGGTCTCTTCCGCTCAGTTAAGTTGAATCCATATCTCGTCCTTCATGATCTGCTCCTCCCTCGTAAAATTACCCCTTACAACATGCTGCCCAGGTCACATGACCTCATCCTACCTAGAGTTGATACCTTTGAAAAGAGATTTTTCATCATGCGAATGTTATTTGACTTTCTTTGAAATTGTAAGCTATTATACATTTGCTAGTATAATTGTCAAGAGTACTTATAATACTTGAATGTTCTTTGACCTTGTTTAGATTTGATACTATTTTTGATAGATTATGTAAGCTACTGTGCGTTTGCTGGTAGTCTAATAAAGAATATTCTTACATACTTACTTACTTACAAAAGAATGTACAATGACCCAGGGTGAAACACCTAAAAGGGTCCTAAACCCCGCTTACTATTCACCAGCCCAATCATTTTACAAAAACACCATTAAAATCTCAACTTTTTATCAATCTATCTTTTAGTGGCACAGAATTCCCTGTATCAATCCAGCTCCTGGTGAAATAATAATCGTTTGATCAGTCCTACGTCGATGAAAATCGCAGCATTATTTTTTCCATTAGTTCAGCTTCGGGTTAAGCAGAAATATTTTCTTCATTCCTGCTTCCATTCAGGCAGAAATATGTTCAGCATTCTCGCTTCCATTAAAACTGCATTATTTACACCAGTCAGGCTTCCAGTTAAAATCTTTTCATCATTCCAGTTTCAATTTAAACAGCAATCTTCTCACCAATCCAGCATCCAATTAAACATAATTCTTTTAATCACCCCAGCTTTCAGTTAAACAGAATACTTTTCATCAATGCGGCTTCTAATTAAGTGGAATCTTATCATCATTCCGCTTACATTAATTCTGCCTTTGTGCTAAAATATGTGGTAATATTATTCCCTCTTCCACTAAAATCGCGAGTCTTTCATTAATCCAGTGTCTAGTTAAATAAAATAATTTTCATCAGTCCAGCTCAACAGAAGACGAATTCCTTTCATCGGTCCCGCTTCCAACTGAAATGCATTCTGCTCAACAGTGAAAGTACGTACATTTAAGTACGATTCCTTACATCAATCCAGCACCCAGTTTGACCGCATTTTTTCATCAATACAGTCTGTGAGGAATAATTCTTCATTCCATCTGACTTTACTTTTGCTAGCAGCAAATAGGATTTTTTCATCAATCAAGGTTTAACTTTCGATAAAAAAATTATTTGCACTAATCCAGCTTCTATTGACGATAATAATTTCTTTCATCAACCCAGCTCCTACCTAAGCAACAATTCCTTTACCAATAGAGCTTCTATTTAACATATTGATCAAAATGGCGTATTTCTGCATATTTTAGACAAGATTGGAGGTATGCAAACAAAAACCTACGCTGCATGGCGCTTCCCGCCTTTTTCGGATATGGAATTCGGTGAGGACTACAAATCGCACAACTTTTTGCAGTTGAATTTCGACTGGGATATTCTTTTCAAGTACATAATCATAAATTCGGATGAGATGATACTCGATGTAAGACCAAAGCTTCTCACTTATATGTAAAGACGTATCATACTGAACCGCGTGGCAGCATCACTTTGTGTTAGACTCAAAACCGTTGCATTACATGCATCGGATCAATTTTGTACTAATTCTAATTAAATAAAGATCTTATTGATTCACATTCTCATGGTTCCTCGCAAGGAATGCTTATTATGTTTATAAAATAATATCTAGCAAGTTTCAACACTTTTGCATGTATAAGAGAATTGACGCAAAGACTATCAATGAATTATGTGTCCTAGTAATAATTAGTTAATGATGTAACTGAAATTTTCAGTGTTCCTTCGGTAATATTCCTTGCAATTCGACTGAAGCAATCAAGAAGATAAATACTGATCTGGGAGATTGCTTTTCTTTCAATCCAGGTAAACATCATTAACATAATTGTAGACATAAAATTTCAATAGCGCTACTTAAAGATCAGCGCCCTACTGACTTATTCTTGAGCGCTGCGCCGTTTCAGAGTCGTTATCCAGAGGTTGTCATAAACATTAAAGAAAGGAAGAGGTTGAGCGACTGCTCAGACTGGTCTAAATGAGGCTGAGGATCAGATTGATTGTCATAGGAATTGTTGATATCTCAATCTTGAATTATAATGGAAAGCATGCTACGTGATGAGTAGAGGAGCCTGATACAAATGACGGTGTGAGTGACGGCATAGAGGGAGGAGCTAGGAACATGCGAAATTCACGGAGAAGTTGTTTGAAGAACCGAACTGCAGTATGGAATATAGATCGATTGGAGACGTTGAGGCAGGAAGCAAATGGGTGATAGGAGAGAGTGAGATAAGAGGAGGCTCAAGTAGAGAAGAGTCGGGTGGAAGAGCGCGAGATAGGAAGAGGATCGGGTTGAACGGTGTTGGAAGAGCGTGAGATATGATGGGATCAGATATGGAGGAGTTGAAAGAGCATGAGATAATAGGAAGATCGGGTAGAGCAGATGGCTAAGAGTCAAACCAGAAAACTTTCCAGGAAACGCCAGCGAGTCCGTTAGAAAATTTATTACAAATTAGCAACGCTATCATTGGACGTAAACTCTGTAGAAGTGCATCATTAATTCACAAACATCATTCTTTCAGTTGCTGAACATTTTTGAAAATACTTACATTGGCTATATTTCACCATGTGGCACGGTGGCTGTTTGGTTAGAGGGGTCGGTCTGTAACGCTCAGTGTGCGCTGAGTGAGCGGGTTCGACCTTCGTCCGAGGCGTCACTATGTCTAGTGACCATGAGCATACTTCCCGCACAAGTATTATTGATCTACAATTGCACCGTCTATGTGTGTGCATGTGGCGGGTTGCACTCTCGCCCGCTCCTTCTTCTAGATGACGAGATTACCACCGGTTCTTTCCTCAATCACCAAGCTCAGCAACACGACATACTGGATGGTTTTAATATGTATATGTAGTGGTAGATATACATACAACTCATCCTATCTACACTTACTAGAGTTATTGGTGTCCTTTAGAAATGTTTCCCTGGTTTACGTTGAAGACGGGGTTCCCCAACTACGCCGATTATCATTATCGTCAGAACGATATATCGTCTCCCCCAGTTCCCGAAACAAGTCCCTCTTCCGTCGCGCCTTTCACTATATGAACCCTTCTATAGGCGATTTCCTTCGCCATCCCAAAAGCAAAACTCGTATCTCTATTGGACGGCTGATCACCTGCTGAAACTAATACCAAACCTGATTGATAAGATCTTGGTTTCCCTAGCATAACGTCATATCCCTCGAGGCGTAGAGATAATGTTTGACTTGCGGCTGTTATGGCTGGGCCTTGTTGGTGTCATACACAGGCAATAGGTTCCAGGAACCGAGTTACATCATTATAGTTGTACCGCCTAATAGGTTGCGCCGATCGTATCGGAATTGTCCCTCATTCTTGATCAGTGTCAACAAGCCGGTTCTGACCACATCTTCAGCTGGTTCATAAATTACTTGTCCGTGGGTCGCAGAGATTGAAGGAGCAGGCGGACCCCGTTACTAGTAGTCCAATAGGCTAATATTCCTCCGCTCTCGGTGCGAGATAGGCGGTCCGCAACAATATATTTTTTGATCCAGGCGTGAATTTAAATTCTAATTTAAATTCCTGCAGGGCTTGGGTCCATCTCATTAGTTTCGAACTCTTAGGAACTGCTTCAGTGAGGAAATACAGAGGATTGTGATCAAAATCAATGGAACAGTTGTTTACAATGGTTTGCTGAAGCCTCTCTTTGAATTCGCGCATTTTGTTGGCGTGTAAGTGTCTACGCTTACGCTCAAGTTTGACAATGTATGACAATGGGGACTTCACTTGGGTTACTACTATGCCAGGACCCTGCCAGCGATTATGCAGCTTGGCGTTCTTGGAGTCCAAGGCTAACACAATCATCTTGTCTCCCACTGCGTAGCGCCTATCTGGACTTCGTAAGTTGTAATTCTCTACGTAGCGTCTCTGTTCTAGGGTCGAATAATATTCTGCATACAGAGCAGCCATCTCTAAATTGGATTTCAACTATTGAAGATATTCTTCCCGAGATTTCCAATGCTGAATGGTAATGCTCGTTGTCCCGCCCATGACTCCTTCAAGATGCTGAGGGGTCCCCTGGGCAATGTTTCATAGACCAATGTAAATGGGCTAACGTGGGTTGTGGCTGATGGACGTTCCCTTGGACTCCACAATACAAAGGGCAGCAACTTATGCCACCCACGTGGATCGGCTTCACATAATTTATAAATCATCTCCTTTAAGCTGGCATTGGCCCTCTCGACCGTTCCGCTGGCCTCTGGACGTCCGGGGGTATGGAACCTCGGGGTACATCCTAGACGTGTTAAAAACTCTTGAGTTAGCTTACTCATAAAATACGTACCACAATCCATGCAAATTACCTGTGGCACAGAGAAGGTCATGAACATTTGCAAAAATGCATCGCATACCGCCCGCGCGCTCATAGAGCGTAGCGGATATGTCATTGGCCATCTTGAAAACCGGTCGACAATCACTAAGGCATAATTGTATTCAGGCTTAGGAATCGAAAGGTCGTCCAACGGGATTAATGGACCTATACAATCGGCATTTACAACTGACCATGGGTTTCCCACCCCACCTCATTCAGCTATTGTGAAATCTCTACAAACAACAACGAGCTACTGTAAAGACAGACGGAATTTTTTCGACATGATTTAGTATCAAGAAAGGAGTCCGACAAGGATGTAATTTGTCACAGAGCCTGTTTAACATTCTCGCAGAGCAGGTAATGCTTAAAGCACTACTGGGCTACCACAAGGGATTCAGGATTGGAGGGATGACTATAAATAACCTTAGATATGCTGATGACATCGTGCTACTGGCCACTTCACCTCAGGATTTACAGAAGTTGGTGCGACGTGTTGAGATATCAGCAAAAGAATACAGTATGCTGATTAACGTAGAAAAGACAAAAGTAATGACAAATAACAATGATACACTTTTGATCAAAGTGGACGGATACAAACTGGAACAAGTGGACTCATTTACATACTTGGGGAACAGAGTAACGAAGGACGGGGACTGCGCGAGTGAGGTAAAGTCAACATTAGCTATGGGAATGTCAGTCATGTTTAAGTTAGTAAGCCTCTGGAAGAATAAATCAGTCAGTACTAAAACCAAACTGCGACTCATGAAGGCCTTGGCTTGGCCAGTAGCAACGTATGGTTGTGAAGCGTGGACAATAAAGAAGGAAGAAGATAAACGTTACAAGCATTTGAGGACAAGTGCATGAGAAAACTGCTCAGAATTCCATTGACAGCAATTGTGACCACCGAACAAGTGTATCAAATGGCGAAAGTTGACAGCAAACTGCTGGGTCTCATCAAATCCAGAAAACTGCGGTACTTCGGGCACATCGTAAGACAGCCTAAAGACAGTATTGAGAACAGTGTGATGTTGGGTATGGTGGAAGGAAGCCGAAGTCATGGAAGACTCAGAATCTGCTGGTTTGACAATGTCTTGGCGTGGACTGGTTTAAAAGGCACAAGCTTAATGATCATCGTACGAGACAGAAAGCATTGGACATCACTTTCCCATTCATGTTGTCAAACGTCGCGAAGCGACAACGACGATATGACATGACATGACATGGAATTTCGTCATTGCGAGGGATAGCCGGATTGGAATCCGCTGATTGGTCTTCAGATGTGCCCTCAACTGAGAGATTGGGCAAGACGCACATTAATCACGATTAGATTGTCCATATTCGAAAACCAGAAGCTGACGCGAATCCGATCCTTAGTGGAATTTAAAGCCATATGACCTGAGAATGGCGCGTCGTGTGCCATTTTTAGAACGATTTCTACCCGTTTGACTGGAAGATAGAGTTGCTTTACCTTATGGCCAACGATGCTGTCACGATGATATAACAGTCCATGTTCAACAAAGAACCCCCCTTTCCTCGTTGGGCTAAATCAAAGGTGTCCTTAAGTGAAGAACACTTCTGTTATTCTAGTCTAAGGGTGTCTGCTGTCCTCATGCTTAAGTCCGTAGACACCTCTTCCACGTCCAAAAAGTTGTCTGTCTTTTGTCTTTCAAAAATAGATATTTTTTGTCTAGAGAGAGCGAGGTGGTAGTCCTGCTGACCCCTGATTCTCCCCTCTCTCTTCCC
The DNA here is from genome assembly GCA_959347315.1 of Bimastos eiseni. Classification (NCBI taxonomy): domain Eukaryota; kingdom Metazoa; phylum Annelida; class Clitellata; order Crassiclitellata; family Lumbricidae; genus Bimastos; species Bimastos eiseni. Next base: position 23,040,824 of record OY365820.1, read on the forward strand.
CAGCAAAGAACTCCGATCGGTCGATCAGGAAACTTATCGTCTGATCTGTCGGAGGCGTTTGCTTGTCCGTCTGGTTGTCAGTTTGACGGTCCGTCTGTCTGTCTGTCAGGTCACCATTGACCGGTAATACTGTGTATTGAATGCGTCCTTCAACAAATTGCTTATTTGGGGAGTCAGAATTAATTCTTCTGGTAAGTCTGGAACAACAGCAAGCAATACTCTTACGCTGGGTGCTATGTTGACTAACCCCTGTGATTCTTCGACATCCGGTTTTAACTTCACAGACCTGGGCGATTCTCTGTACACCTGTAATTTTGATCTGTTTGTATATTGAGGCCTTGAGGAGTTCTACCAATGACTTTCTCATGCATGCTATCTGTGACCCAGAGTCTTCCAGTGCGTTTACGCTCATTAAATATTCGATTCGTACCCTGACGTATGACCTGATGTATAATTCGTCAGCGTCTATATAGATGTTTTGACTCTCAACTGTAGTGTCTTTTGAGATTTTCTCTACCCCTTCACTCACTACATTACTGATGTAGACGTTACTCTGCAATGGGGCGACGCTTTCACTTCCGGTGTCGCCAGACGCACATACGCTGATGTGTACCGGCTTTCGGCTGGCGGTTTTACTCGGCGGGCAGTCACGTACCCTGTGGAGTCCAGAAGAGCAAATAAAGCACAGACCTTTCTGTTTGGCCTCATTTGCTGACGGTTAACACCTGCTCCCCCCCTTTGTACTGAGTACCTGTCTTCCACGTACGCGTGGCGTTGAGACTGACCTCATGACTAGTGCTGCCCCCGCTCGCCGAGTTAGGTCGAGTTGGGCGGGACTCCAGGCGTGGGGTGCTACCGTAACCCTTGGGTGCTTCATGACCCCGGTGGTGGGCGGCTAAATATGTGTCAATAGACCCCGCCAATTTGGCATGCGGCAGCCAATTGCCTTTCTCTTCTGCTAATACGTAGTCTAAGTAACTGCTGTGCAACAGGTCTTTGATCCTATCTGCCACTTGTAAGCTAATCGTCTTTTCAAACGATTCATCCACCAGTCTGCTTCGCAGCTAGTACACCAAGGCGTTATGTAGAAATGGTGTCCACCAGGAGTATGTCTCATCGTTAGCTTTCTTCAAATCAAAGAATTTAGCTTTCAATTGGACGGGACTTAGTCGATCACGTAGAATGCATTTTTTTAAACGTGTATAATAAGAGAGGTCTCCTTCAGAGAGACGCGAGACCAAGGCCTTCGCCTTCTCGCTTAGATTAGCCAGTAATGGCATAAGAGTTGAATAGGCGCTCAGAAGTATCAAAGAAACAGGGTAGGTCAGCTGATTCTGTAGGGAACCTAGGTAGCATTCCTTTTAGAGAGTCTTCACAAGTTTTTACTCGCTCCAAGAATGACTTCTGTGATGCTCCTGTTTCCCTATCCTCTAACTGTCCTCCTCCTTCCCTTCTCCACTGCATACTTTCCTCCTGCGACCTCCACTTCTCTCTTCTGTATTCACGTTCCTCTTCATAGTCTTTGTCCTCCCTTTGTTGTCTTCTGATCCTCTCTTCCTCCTCTCTTCTCTTCTTTTGCATTCGTTCCTCCTCCTCTCTTCTTTTCTTCTCTTCCTATTTCCGTTTCTTTTCAATCCGCTCCTCCTCTCTTCTCTTCATTTCCACTCGTTCCTCCTCCCTCCTTTTCTTCTCCTCCCTTTCTCTCCTCCCCTCTTCTCTCTCTTCTTCATATTCTCTCTCCTCCCGCTCCAATCTCCGTCTCTCCAGCGCACGTATTGCTATTACGTCGCTCAGCTTCTTCACTCTCGCCAGTCTGTTCGATCGTTTGTGGGCCCTTGGACCATGCTCGAATAAGCTGGTCCGGGCCATCGCTGCGATCACAGCTGCCGCCTGACCTGCCTTGGTCAAGCGGGTCACCAGCTGCTCGCTTGCCATTTTCCAAGCGCTTCCTCGTCTTTGGGGGCCTTGTCTGTCCATTTTTACCAGACGCACCCTACACTAATACACAATGGCACAAATATATAAACAGTCAAACACCTAGCAAGTACCCCTACTCTTCCGCCTTACTCGATAAAGAAAAGCTACAGGTGGGCGCTATTGAATCCTATTCTATCGCCTAACCTGTCTCGGCTATCGCCTCGGAAGTTCACACTATCCGACACACGTTTACAGGGTCCTACCTCGCTTCGTTGGCTGCCTCGTGTCGTCACTTCCGCTCGATCTGGTATCGATGTGATGCCCTGCCCTCTTCCGTCGTTGCGTCTCGACCGCCCTCTGGTAACGTGTCGACTCTTTCGGCTGTCCTCTGCTTCTTCGGCGTTGATGTCTCGTCGTTGATGCCCGTCGTGACTCCCGTGTAGATGTCACTACTGTGCTAACGTTTCTCCCAGGCGTCGAAAGTGCTTCTTCGTCGTCTGTTGGTAGATGTTGTTGACTGCACCAATGTGGCGGGTTTCTCTCTCGCCAGCTCCTTCTAGATGACGAGATTACCACCGGTTCTTTTTCTTCAATCACCAAGCTCAGCAACACGACACATTGCATGGTTTTATTATGTATATGTAATGGTAGATATACACATCACTCAACCTATCTACACTTACTAGAGTTATTAGTGTCCTTTAGAAATGTTTCCCTGGTTTACGTTGGAGTCGGGGTTCCCCAACTACGTTGATTACCCTTATCATCAGAACGATCTATCGTCTCCCCAGTTCCCGAAACAAGTCCCTCTTCCTTCGCTTGCTACAGTATATGAACCCTTCTAGAGGCGATTTCCTTCGCCATCCCAAATGCAAAATTCGTATCTCTATTGGACGACAGATCACCTGGTGAAACTATTACTAAACCTGGTTGGTCAGATCTTGGTGTCCCTAGCATAACGTCATACCCCTCGAGGCGTACAGTTAATGTTGACTAACGGCTGCTATGGCTGTGCCCTGTTAGTGTCATAGACATGCAATAGGTTCCAGGGATCGAGTTACATCATTATAGTTATACTGTCAAATAGGTTGCGCTGTTCGTATCGGAATTGTCCCATATTCTTGATCAGTTTCAACAAGCCGGTTCAGACCGGATCTTCAGCTGGTTCATGAATTTCTTGTCCGTGGGTCGCAGAGATTGGAGGGGCAGGCGGCTCTAACGTCTGCCTCGAGGTGTCGGGTTTCATTGCTTGACACTCCGTTGATCTTTGCATATTTCTCGCCGTCTGCATTGAGGCTGTCTGCCTCCGGCAAGACCCATTGACCCTCTCAGGTTTCATGTGGACAACTTCATTCGTAGTTCTCCCACGCCTCTGCTGTCGGTCGATGACTTTTATATAGCGCCATCGTCCAGAGTTTCGCGCGTGACAGTGCACTTCTGAGACAAATGTTTTAGAAAGGACGATACCAAATATCAGTATAAATAAATAAATAAAATTCAAACAGTGGCGTCATTTGTTATTTTCTTGGGGGCGGGGGGAGCAAATCTGTAAAAACTCTATTTTCACTACAATCAACAATCATTCATTCATTCATTTCCGAAATTTGATAACGCCCTTCTTTCAACAATTTTTGCTCAGAAGTGCACACACACGCCTTGAGGGCGCAATTGCAGTTGTACTGCAGAGCAATGGTGCGCGAAGGTCTTGCTCAAGATCCCTACAAAGTGACGAGGCTCGAACCCGCGCGCTCAGCACACATTGAACGTTATGGGCTGACCGCTCTAACCGATCGGCCACTGTGCCACACCACAATCATTATGATGCAACATGCGGTTCGTTATCAAGTAGCAGTCAATTATAACGAATATTAAAATTATCGACCATTTTATAGCTGAAAACGTTAATAATAATAATAATAATAATCTGGGACTACTAGGTTTAAATAATATTTAAATTATATCGTGTTTATCTGCACAGAGAAGTTGCAGAAACTTGTGTCCTAGTTACAATTCAGTTCAAACATGATAACACCCGGGTCTGAGTCATCCAAAATTATCAACCCAAAATTATCAACCCAAAATTATCAACCCAAAATTTTCAACTGATTTGACAAGATTAGGCTCGACCGCCATGAGCATCAATAGGCACAATCTGTCATACCACATGTTTATCTTATGTACGTCTTGACTCTTTTAAAGACTAACTTTAAATTACACCATAGTGACTAAATATCCATATCTGGTAACATAATTTCAAGCAGAACTTCCCGCGCCAACACGTTATACAAATAACTAGCAGCGATAGGCCTTCGTTACAAGGTGCGCAGGCCGCAGTAGATGCGACAGATACTAGATAGCCCAGAGACAGGCGCTCAGCACAGCATCTAGGCCGGTCTTTCATTACATCTCTACCGCTGCCTCTTGAGTCTGGACTGATCGGCGCAGGTCTTAACCTCTCAAAAATTGCCTCTGTTGTCTGGACACTGCATCGACATGCGGATCGGTACCTTATACCTGACCTTGTGTCCTGCATGTCACGTTGTTGAGTCACTCATTGACCGACTTTTGAACAAATTTAAACAATCAGATGGCAGCCATGAAACCATCTCCATACGTGGGAAACACAACAGCAAGCACACGTACGGGGTCACGATCCCCCTAGTTCCCCAAATGGTACCACTGATTTCAAACGAGATAACCAGCATTGAGGTATTTAAAATAATAATAATGTCCAATAATTCCTTATTTTACATAACTATTATGCCATTTATGTCACATTTCGTTGAAACCATATCTAAACTATGAGGCATCTTATACGTTGCATTTAAGATGCATCGAATTATGTAACGACTTTTGCCGGAGCCAAATACGGACTTCGTCTTGTGCTGTGGTTCAACCAATCAGATGGCTACATTATGATGTCTCCTTCTACTGGATTTAGAGTAGGTCTAACATGCATAACTATCACACATAGTAGCTGCACTAATGTTGTTTTCTGGTAATAATGTGTGATATAAATGTTCCTTCCTTCATTTACCTTAAAAAATTGATTTATATCACACTGTAACTTAAATACAATGATTTGCCTGATTCAAACTGGCGAATCTTACTCGCACCTAATTACTGAACCAATAATTAATCTTGACATAACATGACAAGTGTTTAAAGTGATTCAGAAGACGTTTAAACTGTGTTCTTTGGTAAAATTTTACAGAAAGAGATATTGAAATGTTTCAACAGTTTATCATTCCGAGGATAGTTCTGTGTTATTTGTTCTTCCAATAACGGATTCAATGAGGAATTGATTTACCCTGGGACCGAATGATCGATGGAGTTTGTTCTTCCGAGGACAAATTGATTAGGGGCACTATCTGACCAAATGTCAGGCGGTGCTTTTCTTCCTAGAACGAATAAATTTGAGGAATTGTTTCATCCTGAACCCAACTGACCAATGTGTTCGGTGTTCGACTGCGTATATTCACATCCTATGTAAGCCAAAACGCTTGGAAACACAAATAATTTTTGGCTTGAATAATTAAACCAAGATATGTGCGGTCCTGCCGTTTGTGTAGGCGTGCTCGTGATTGCCCTGTGGATTTTAAATTATTCATACTGTTTCAAGCATCAGTTTCAAGTGCCTAAAATGGCACAATAATTGTATTTCACCGTCAAACAAGACTTTATTTAGGTACCCTATCAAAGGGGCGAAGATTAAATCAATCAAAAGGGCGCAATCAAAAGGGCGGAAATCATAAGGGCGAAGGTTCAAAGGAAAGCAGGATTGAAACCGCGACAACCAAAAGGGTACACGTTTAAGACGGCGAGTGTAGCCAAACGAACTTGTCGAGCGTGTCATCCAACGAAACGGTATTACAGGAGTACGTCAACACGCTGATTATCATCATTGACTATCATCAATTTTTTATAGTGACTCTATTACGCCTAAAAAACTTTTAAACTTTAAAGATGAAAAGAAATACACCTACATGTAAGTGGAAGCTGGATCGATGAAATGATTTATACATAAATGGAAGCTGGATCGATGAATAGAATCATATGCCTAAGTAGAAGCTGGATTGATGAGAGCAAGCCATTACGATGGAAGTTGGATCGATGAAAAGAAGGCCGTGTATGCAGAAACGGATCTGTGTCTATAGTCCGAATGTTCAAAAGTCCGAAGATTGCATGGTTTCCGGTGGATAGGTGATAAGATTGCGGTTTTAATGGACGCTGCATTGATGAAAAGAATCGTTTGGCTAGAAGCTGGATTGCACCATTCTTTTCATTAATCCAGCTTCCATATAGGCGTGATTCTTTTTACATCAGCCGAGATTCCAGTTTTACACATTCTATTCATCAATTAATCCAGCTTCCAGTTAAATTAATGTCGGAGTATAGAATCCTTGGACTATCGAACCTTCGGACTGTCGAACCTTCGACTATCGGACCTTAGAATTATCAAGCGGACACCGCAGAAACTGGATTGATGAAAAGAAAATATACCCGAATGGGAAGCTGAATCAATCAAAAATAATTATTTCACTACCATATTCGTAATCAGCGACCTTGATTTGACAGAAAGCATATTTTTGTGGTTATTAATAAATATTTTACAGGGCGCTGTTTTACTCCAGTAGGACATCTTGTAATCCATTACAAACAAGAATTAAAAAACACGATTCAGTGTTATATTATACAGAAGCTCAATGTGGCATATTGTTTATAAGCGGCCTATGACCTCATTATCATTAAAAAGCACGATTAAGTGTCAGCTTGTAAAGAATGTCAATGTCAGTTGTGAACCTATTTTGGACACTGCATAGTTTAAGCCGTTTTAATCGTTATTATATATATATGTGTGTAATATATATATTTATATATATAATATTACTAGTCAGTATAATATTACTTATATTATCTTTATTACAATATTACTAGTCAGGATATCTTTAGTGCAAGGCGTGAGCGCTACGCCGATCGAATTGTAGGCGCTAGCTGCAGCTGCGCTATTCGACTGTATCGCACCTCTGCTGATGTCAGGTTGCGCGCGAAATTTGTAGAGAGTTGCTGACTGGCAGTTTGGTTGTGCGTTCGTTTTAGACCTTATGGAATTCTATCATTGTGTGCTGTTTTCGTTGATAATTGCAATTTGTGTTGGATGATATTTTTGGTTGAAAGTAATAAGAAAAGTTAAAAGAAATCGCAGTAGTTTCTCTAGATTAGAAATACAGTTAAAACGTCGATCGATAGTAGGGAGATGGAGGCGAAATCTGAATGTTGGTCCGTTTGTTGGAGAGAGAGAGAAAGCGGTTTGACATCAGTTATGGTTTAATACTGTCGTATGACAGATTTCCTTATTAGAATTGCAATTATAGGTCAGCCTATGAGCAATACCCGGTAAATAGTCCATTCATTTCCTTAGGCCTACATTTATTTATCCTCCCAGTCTACTATCAATTGGGGAAATCTGTTCGTTTCATTTACTTACATTCGCTCTTTTAAACATGCGCCCTTATATTTGCCACGTTATTGAACGTGCGCCCTTTCGATTGTCGCCCTTTCGATCATGCCCTTTTTTGAACGTTCGCCCTTAAGATTTTCGCCCATTTTCATTGCACCCTTATAATTTTCGCCATTTTTATAGCTAACACTTTATTTAACGGTGATATAATGAGCAATCAAATCGCGAAGCTATTATGCGACCAGTTGAGTGCCTGACGTGGCAGGCCAACAGGTTCAGCAGCTTTAAAATGCTGGTCTTTTAATTATAGGTTATGCTGCATGCTCCATTTGAACAACCTGTGATGCAGGGGTTTGGATTCAAAGTGGGAACTGGTGTTTCAACATCCATTTCATTTTCACTTAGAAACGTGAGTCAAAACGCCATGCATTCGTTACATAGGCAAAATGTTCTGGCAATTATTCTACGTCATTTGTGTTTTTGCGACATTGTGTTTTCTTAAACTTCGATTTTAAAATTAACTTGCATAGAGCACGGTGTAGAACGTTTTATTCAGATACGCATAGCAAATAATAACTCGAGTCACATAAATTGCTTTTCTTTTTCACATAATCCATGTTATTGCTTGATTTGTAGGTCTCGATGCTACCACCGCCGTACGGTGACTGTCGTCAGGCTGAAAACTATACGTTCTTTAGATGCGCTATGCACTGCTTAGCAACATCTCTCATTTCCAAATGCAACTGTCGACCGATTTTTCTGGACGGTATAATTATGTATTTTCTGAATTTTTCTTATTATGTCTAACCGTATTGCATTTACAAATTTGTATGGCACCTCTCCCAGTAGGCCTACAATTTAATAAGAAGGGCTCCCAGTGCTAAAGATCCCGCGGGATGAATACATTCCAAAGGATACGGCAATAACTGCAGCATCCAGTTATAATCAAAGAGCGAGTTGAAAAGGGAATATCATTTCAAAACAAGGGGCCAACCGATGCATAATCGCGTCTTCGGGCAGAAGCCGCAATTGTCCGAGGCAACAACAGGTGAAATCAGCTAAAAGCACGAAGCTGGACACAGCCGAGAGACTGACGGAGAGAGAGAGAGTGAGACAGAGACAGATAGACACAAAGACAGAGACACATATATATATATATTGTTAGGTTCAAGTAATGAGAAAGACAAGTCTATGATTGCTTTTAAATTATATTGAATATCATGTTTAAAAAAATGGCTAACAGAGAAACTGATGATAACCCTTCGTCATGTCAAGCTTGGTCATTACCGTAGCACCACCAAGTTTATCTAGTAACGTATCAATCCAAGGCATTGGGTACGGATAAGGTATGGTCACAAGATTTAACTTCCTGAAATCCACATACAGTCCACCTACACCATAAGGCTAAAGAACCACCAGTGTTGAAGCCGCCCATGCATTATCAATGATTCCTAAGTTTAGCAACTTAGCAATTTCACCATCAACCCACTGTAACTTTTCAGGGTGTAAGTAATTGACTGATTGTCTCTGAGGTACCGCACCAGGCATCAGTTCTATTTCGTGAGTAATGAGCGTATCAGTAACTTAGACAACTGAGAGACAGACAGAGATATACATAGACATAGACATAGACATACAGACAGAGACACACACATATTTTTATATATATATAGAGACAGAGACAGAGATACAGACAGAAATAGACAGACACACAGAGAGACAGATATAGAGATTCATATATATATATATATACAAATATATATATATGTAATATATATACAAATATATATATGTAATATATATATAATATATATACATATATATATGTAATATATATATATAGAGAAAGAGACAAAGACAGAGAAAGAGAAAGAGAGAAAGAGAAAGAGAGACTCAGAGAGACAGAGATTATAGAGAGAGAGAAAGAGACAGAGAGAGAGAGAGACACAGAGAGACAAATATAGAGACAGAGAGAGTGAGAGAGGGAGAGAGAGAGTGTAAGGCATTAGATTGGCGCCGTCAGAAGCAGCATAACGACAGAAGAAGCGTGCGCATAAGCACTTAGTGACACGGAATCAATCAGAAAACACTTATTTCAGATACTGACACGTTGTTAAAGTATCAGCTTTGTACTGGAAGAGATGATTTTGCTTATCGTATCTTTCAAAGGTATATAGTGGCGAGCGGCGATAAGTTGATGTGGGTAATGCACTTGGTGCAGTAATAATTAAGGCAATTACCGATGTCGTTATCGCCGCGATTACGAATGAGCTTAAGCAACGGCTATTGGTCTGCTACGTAGAGTTCATTCGGAACATAGCCGATCCAAATATTCCATAGCCTAGCCTAATTCAAATGTTCGCTTGAACTAATGATAGTCACATGTAAACTAAATAATACAATATTATGCACATGATCATAAAGTTAAAGTATCCGCTTGCTTCACAAGCGTCTTATTTCCAATTCATTATATTATTCCTCATTTTTCCGCTTTTACCTCACCATTTTCTTTTGCTGTTGTCTCAGAGTGTGTTGCATTGCTGCACACAATTCCAATATTCGAGAGAGAGAGCGATACATACATACATACATACATCATACATACATACTATGTATACATACATACGTACATACACACATATACATACATACATACATAAATACATACATACATACATACAAACATGCATACATACATACATGCATACATACACAAACATACATACATACATATATACGGACCGATACACATACATACATACATACATACATACATACATACATGCATACATACATACGGACCGATAGATGGCGTTGGTCTGAGCACACCTGTCGCGACAGTGTCTGCAGCAAATCTAACCTTTTACGTATTTCTACCTAAAATTTTCGGCTTTGTACTCGAAGGAAAGTCCTGTTTTGATACTCTCGTCAGGTCCTATCGCTGTAAGTTGAGTTTGACATTGTGCTTTTACGAAGTTAGTCGATCGAAGTTACAACGCCATTCTCCGGTTGACGCTTTCTGTTTATCGAGGTTACACCCATACACCGTTTTAACGTACGCCGGCCTATCCACTAATGGACTAAAGGATTTCATTCTAAACTCGGTCTGGAAACTTTGTCCATAATGTCAAGAAGAGGCTCCAAACCAGATGACAATATCGTACTCGAGTGTTTCCAGGACTAAAAGGTTATGGAGATTATCATAACACAACTCGAGAAAAGTTTTCAACCGATCGTGGAGCGACTTTTTAATGCACTGGCTGGCACCAGACTTCTCATTACAGGACTTCCCCAACATGCAGAATCCGAAGAGACTATCGCTCATTCGGTCATTAACTTTTGTGCCTCTCACCTGGATCTCATCATCCAGGACTCAAACATCTCCATGGCCTATCGGATGACCAGCAAATCGACTTCTTCCATCAGACCCATCCTGATCCGTTTCACAACCAGGCGCATCCGGAAGCGAGTCCTCTCTGCTCGTAGATCACTACGCCGAGCACCGGAAACCAAGTCCGTCTACATTAATGAACACTTGACTCGCAAGAACTCTCTCCTCTTCGCGGAAACCAGAAAATTGGCCAAGATGAAAACTATCACCTCAACCTTGACGAGGGATGGGATAATCTATGTCCGCTGTTCTGACGATCCTGCAAGTAGGCCGATTAGGATCTCATCCTACGAAGATCTGGAAAAACTTACGCTGCGTAAGCCCTACGATTTGCCTATGCCGATGACCAAATGACCTCATCACATGAATCTGACGATCCACCCGCGGACACGTATCAAAATTCAATGTCCCCAGTCTTTGTCGTCATCTCCTTTCGCTTATCAACATTCTCATCCCCCCGTTGGGCTTCATCTCATTTCTTTTCTGTTCATCAAGTTTACCGATGCTGAAGGTGCTGTCGCCGCTGTTTCTGCTTCTCGTTGCTTACTTACTTGGTTGTCGCTGACTAATGTTTTGTAGCGACTTTATTTCTTGTTTGTACTTTTCTTATTTTTCTATTTTATTTTTATTTTCATTTTTGTGTCTAAGCTCTGATTGAACTTCCGCGTGTTAACGATTTAATTAAATGTTCATTATGTGCTAATGTGTCAGACAACATTTCCGCGCTAATCAAATGTGCTCATTGTTACAAATTTTATCATACTTACCAGTTCCATGATCTGTAAACACTTCATGGCTCTGTAATAGCTGCTTGACCAGGTTATTTCCTTTTAATCATATAACTGATAATGTTGAATTTACCAATAGCATACTTGGAGCTAGCAGCGCTGTTGTCCAGTCACTTACCCAGATAAGAAACGGCCTTTGCATCGATCCCTTCACTGACCTTGATTCAGACCGGTCACTTCACAACACTAGTGATGTTGCCCTGATCATAATTTGTTCACCGTCCGACCTGGCCTGTGCACATACAATACTTCTGACTCTCCTGAATTGTATAATCAACGTACGCGTGGTCTTTTCTCACTTATACATGTAAACTGCCGAAGTACACTTAATAAGCTCTCTGCTCTTGAAAGCTTCGGCCTTCGACTATCTCCTGACATCATCGCTGTATCCGAGACTTGGCTGGACATTAACTCTCAAGATATTATTCATATCGCTGGCTAAACCTTTGAATCCTAACCTAGAATAGTTGGCCGGGTAGGGGAAATGGGCCTCTTCATTAGCGACAATATCAAATACCAACTTCTCATCATGCCCACTCCATGTCAACCCCACGTCGCTTATGAATCGCTTTTTACTCAACTGCTTCGTGTAAATGGTGCTTACTCTAATGTGGGTGTAATATATAGGCCCTCGGTCAAGATCTTGTGAATTTAAATACTGAGTGAAATGAGCTGCTAGCGTTTTTGTTGATTAAGGATCGTGACACCTATATTATAGGAGACTTTAAGATCGATCTACTCAAGGCTCAGGAACACAAACTTACTGGTGACTTTATGGATATTACATCATCTCGCCACCTTCTTCCAGTTATCACTCAACCCACTAGGATCACCGATACTTCCGCTACCCTAATTGATAACCTTTTCACCAATCGCATTGCTAAGGTCACTGACTCCACTAGTATTATTGAAGACTTATCGGATCACTTACCTATCTTGGCTTGGTTTGACCTATCCCCTATCTTTACTAATGGCCCTCTAAGTCGTACAGCACGAAGATATGACGAGAAGTCGATGGTACTATTTAGACACTTAAATTTCCGTATGGACTGGTCTAGCATTTACGACAGTTGTCTACAGGATGACCCGTCAACTGCTTATGATAACTTAAGCACTAAAATTAAAATGCTTCCGACCTAGCTTCGACTTTGGCTGTCACCATCATTTCTAAAACAATAACCCTAAGCAGCCTTGGATGACTGCGACACTACTGAAGTCATGTAGCAAAAAATCTAAACTCCACTCTGCCTATATCAAGAATCCGACACCTGAAAATAAAGCTAAATTCAAGGTATACCGGAATAGTCAAAACGTTGCGCATAAAAGCGGAACAAAATTACCACGCATTGGAGTCTATTAAACATAGTGGTGACCTTAAACAAACTTGGAAGGTCATTAAATCGATCCTTAAGGTTAAACCTCGCGATGCACTTGTCAGTTTCATTGTGACAAATGGCACTGAAATTTCTGAACCGACTAAAATCGCCCAGAAATTTAATGATTATTTTACTAACATCGCCAGTGATCTTGTAGATAAGATCCCCTCTTCCCCTAACAATTTTGAGCTTTATCATGGCCTCTCTAATCCTAACTCCATTGCCATTATCCCTACCTCGCCTGATGAATTAATCGCTCTTAATCATTCTTTGAATGTTACTCACTCGGCTGGCCATGATGATCTCAGTTCCTCCGCAATCGCCTCTGTATTTCCGCTTATTGCTACTCCATTTGCATCCATTATTAACTGTTCCTTAGCCACTGGCTTGGTCCCACCTGCTTTAAAAACTGTTAAGGTTATTCCAATACCCAAATGTGGTCGTAGGGACCACATAGCCAACTATAGGCCTATTTCTATTCTACCGTTCTTCTCTAACTTATTCGAAAAAGTAATCTATCCTAGGCTCTACAACTTCATTGAAACGAATCAACTCCTATGCCCAACCCAACATGGTTTTCGACCTGGGCACTCTACTGTTATGTCTCTGCTAGACCTTCACGACCACATATCCAATTAAATGTGTTCATGTATCAACACCTCAATAATCTTCTACCATTATGTTTTAAAAACCAGTTTAATACTGTTCTACAACTCAACCTTTATTGTCTTCGTAATGCCACCAATTACTGACCTATATCCTCCCGAACCGATACCCGCCAATTATGTATCACCTCTGCTGGAATAGTCTACCACATGAGTTACGAAACTTACCTCACATAACTATGTTTAAAATTAAGCTCCGTAATCATCTACTAGCGCTTACCGCTTCATCAGTATAAACAACATCCGACACTCGTTAGCCCTATTTAAATCACGATAACATTATTTTGTGGACTTTCATAGTTAAGCTAGGTAAGTTGTTAATAAATCCTTTCTCAAATCTCTCACCTCCTCCGCTGTCACATACCTCTCATTAAGGGTGTCCCTACTAGCGGGTCCTCGGTCCCTTTGGGGTCTCCTCCCTATTGATTACAGCCACATCACTCTTCTCTCTTGACCTGGTCAATTACAGTACATGTATGTTACTTGTTTTGATTGGCCGTGTGTTGTGTGTGTGCTCAATGAAAAATCTTTGGCATACATACACACATACATACATACATACACACACACAAGCATACATACATACATACATTCATACATACATGCATACATAGATACATACATACATACATACGCACAAACATGCAAATCTGTACATGAATATACCTAACCGAAGTGTATTTACCTGAGGAATTTTTAATATACACGTATTATGCCAAACGAGATGCTCATCAATGCATACATCTATGAATTTGTCTGATACATGTACCTGTGGTATTTCAGATCAATCAATTACTAACTTGGAATCCATTAAAGGCACCAGAATAGTATGAAATTGGTTTTCTGACCGTTTATGGTAGAGTTTATTCATCTAGGGAGAGTTTATTTATTCTAAACCAATCCACCACATGAATAATCTCATTATTAGTGAGTTTTTAATAGGATTCAAAGGAATTAAGATAGGACATCAGTGTCGTCAGCAAATCGGATAAAATTTAGGATAGATGAAAGATGTTTCATTGGATGTATTTAAATAGTTGTGGCGTGCCAACGTCATTTTCAGTTTTCATTTTCAATTTTCTTTGGTGTGTTTGTAGTACCATCATCATCATCATCATCATCATCATCATCATCATCCTCAATGTCATCATAAATGCTTGTTGAGCAACAATTTGCAGAAGTCAGGAGACGGGTTTATGTAACCTAATGAACATAATTATTTGAACTGGCTGCAAATATTCTCATTCTCATTACCAAGATTTGATACCGCCCGTCTTCCAACATCCTTTGCTCAGAAGTGCATACACACGCCTCGACTGAGCAATTGCAGTTGTACTGCAGAGCAATGGTGCGCGAAGGACTTGCTCAAGGTCCCTACGCAGTGACGCCACGGACGAGGCTCGAACACGCTTGCTCAGCACACACTGAACGTTACGGGCTGACCGCTCTAACCGATCGGTCACTGTATTACATGTTGTAACAGCATAGGCCTACCTAACACAATGGAACCAAAAATTATTATTTAAGCATCAATGGTATGAGTCCAGGTGAATGGTCCATTTGGGAACCATTTAGTACCATCATTATTATTATCATCATAAATGCTTCTTGAGCAACAATTTGTCTAAGTCAGGAGACGGGTTAATGTAACCTAATGAACATAATTTTTTGAACAGGATGTAAACATGTTATAACAGCATACTTGACACATAGTACCAATAATCTTTTACTTAAACATTAATAGTATGAAGCGAAGTGAATACTCCATTTGGGAATTTTAGTTCCAGGACCAGTCTGCTCTCCTGATCAGCACTACTTTTGTCTGTCGAGCGTCAAAAGATGGTGGATATCTTCTGGATTCAGCAAGTGTGATTGTCCTCTTCAGTGCTACCAACCCACATATCCATATTCAGCCTCGACTAGTCCTCTATCAGAGCATTTTCTCAACTACGTGTCGCAAAAGCCGCAGTTCAAGGGACGGAATCTGACGATGTCGAAATTGAGCAAAGAACTCGTCTATTTGGATATCTTCTACCTTCAGCTGAGCTACATAGACATCCAAACAATTCCATCCTACGATTTCCTTACACTGGTTTGCGACATAGGAGGTGCATTGGGACTGATTCTCGGTGGAACAATGCTTACAATTGTAGAGTTGTCCCAATTCTTCGTCCAATTATTCGATGAAGTTTTCACGTCTGCCCGGTTTGCAAATATGCAACGCCATTGAAAAGATGATTTGCGCGAAGCACCTTCGAAACATTTCACTCACATTGTTTTTGCAAATAAATAGTAGCAGCTCAATTTTACATCTAACATTTTGAACAAATACAGATTACAGGATTACTCGATTTAACTTGGATAAACAATTTGAATGAATCTTTTGCACTGTTCGTTCAGATTTATACCTATAATATAGAGCTTCTATAAGTTGAGTATTAGTGTTCGTTGTATTGTGAGTTTCGTCTTTATATCTCCAAAAATTGCATTTCTGACATGAAATTAATGTGACAAAATGAAGTGCCTGACCTATATATAATTGTATAGCGCCCTTACTTGAGTAACAAAGACAATGTGACGGCAGTAACTTACGTGTATTTTAGCAGAGTTGCGAAGGACGGTAGTAGGGAAGTTGGAGATGGAGCGTGTATGGACCGCCTTTGAGTGAGTTTCACTCGAAACGGTGCGTTACCCAATTGATCTAGACAAATCGTCTGCCATGGTCGATTAATACATTACCTCTAGATTGGTCACGTGACATGATACCTTATTTAGATATGTGCTATGCAAATTGAGTGTTACAATCACAAATCAAATAACTAATTTCACATTTACGACCTCGTACTGTATTTCAAAAATAAAAGCCTTGTTCACAACTATTAATTAAATGCACTACAGACGAATGCTCTCATTTATAAGTTCTTCAACAACCAACTCCCTCCGTGTTTCGATTAATTCACGCATACCACTGTTACCACATCGATTAATCCTTACGAAATGCGTTCAGTTAATAGCTTCAGAGCGTTTTTTTTCGCACTACATCTCGGCAATTTGCTGTGAAATATCATGGTTCATTGATTTGGAACTTAATCCTTTAGCTATTCGGATTTCTAGATCGCTTAATACCTTTAAATCAAATAATAAGCGCTTGCTAAGCGAAGATACTTCTTCTGAGGCGCAGGAGTACATAGTTGACTACTTAAGTTTTTGGTTGTTTTCCTTCTGTTCTCTCGTGATTTCACTTGTCAATTATAGGCAATAGTTATAAATTGAAGCATCTGGCGCATCTGACCATAATATTGGTGAATTCACCCACCTAACAGATTATTAAAACGTATTATTAACCTATAACTAGGTTAAAAATAACCAATTCATGCACAAACCTAAGCCTCTAGGTCAAACATCAACCAATAGGTAAACAAACGCCTGGAAATTTCCAATAGTTTCGATGATGAGCCACATTTCATGCACAAACCTAAGTTCCTGGTCAAAACGTCCGCCAATAGGTCAAAAGTCACGGGAATTTCCGATAGTTTCGATGATGAGTCATTGTTCAACAAACCAAAAAATCTTGAATATATAAAATGAATAGCACTGAAAATATTTTCCCAGTTCTACTTTAAAAAATATCATCCCAATATAAAATGGAATACTCGAAGCAGACTGTTATTGAACTAAGAAATATTCGCGAAACAGAGAGGCATGGTTGGTTATTCGAGACTGCGTAAAGCAGATTTGATTAGTAAATTTGAAGCTCACGGGGCTCAAACACTCATCCCCTTGCATTTTGCTCCAATCTCATCCAATGCTAGTTCGATGGACGCGCCCATTCCCGACACTGGAATCCCAACACTCGCTCCCATACCAATCTCGGCGGTACGAAAAGTCCTTGATAAGAAAAAATCCCGGATTAATAGGAGATCCATCAGGATTCGATCTCAAATCAAGTCTAGTTCCAGGTCCGGTAAACTGATGACCTGACAAATGCATCTCTCATGGAAATTTAGCCCACGGCGGTTTAATACCTCTAGCAGCCGTATTTTGAGACCCTATCAGATCACCACCTTGTGCTGCTTTCACGATTTGAGTCTTTGTTTTTCCGCATACACTACACACGCCTCTAAGCATTAGCCTTCCGTTCTTATTCACGACATTCTGGATATTTATAGTTTCAGTATGAGTTTTACACTTTACACAATACATTCTTTTTAAGAATCTATACTTAAAATGGAAATCAAAAATTTATCGTGGAATGACGCATTATCGAAAAGATTCAATAATCCTCTTTTACCCAGAAGTACAAGAGGGTTTATCGTTGGAAAGTCTGGATGCGGTCAGACGACTCTATTGTCGAACCTATTTCTAAGACCCCGATGGCTAGACTACGACAATCTGCAAATATTCGGAAAATCTCTTTTTCAACCAGAGTATGAAATACTCAAGAAAGCATTCGAAGAAAAAATACCGACGATCAGAGAATGCAAACTTTATATGCCTGCTTCCTCAAGACCATCAAAATATTAATCGCATCTACAACGAGAAAGTCTGTATCTGAAAACAGGTTCTGGATTCGATTGGTGAAGGGCTTATCCTTGGACCAGACTCACCATTTAAAAACATTCCACTTCTCGTTATGTTACTATAATTGTTTTCTTATCTCAGCATAAATAAAAAGTCACTCAAATATAAAATGTCACGACCAATTCACAAAATTGTGTGGACAAAACCAAAAGTTGATAAATCTTCAAGAGCACAACCGAGATCCGTCTCGCGGAAGATTAATAAAGCTGCGTGGGATGCAAAGTATAGACCGGAAAGACAAATGGGTGGTTTATGATGGGAGTTTTTTTGCCCAAGAAGCGATAACTATTCATCCTCATGAGACGATTGTTTTACAGTTAGGCGTAGGTGTTCGAATGACGAAAGGATCGTGTAAAGTATCGCTCCATCCGGAGTTTAGAGAAGCGGGGTGAAATTCAGCAGGAAATAATACGTGAACGGAAAAAGAGAGAAATAATTTGCAAAAAATATCAAAAGAGTGTTATAGTAGTCGATGCGTTGGGAGGTTTGTTTGCTCTTACATCTTCTGAACTCGGTGTATTAGGAGCAACTTTTCTAAGTACCGTCGTAGCCGCATCAGCTGCAGCAATCGTTGTATCTTAATCCGCTGGAGCTGGAGCTTTCTGCCTGTTAGGAAACCAAATCCGCCGAATATTATCGCTGCATTAACATGCAAAAATCAATACTATAGCCGAAGGGAAACTCAATTCAATCAGCGACCTTGCTTCGAAAGCCTTCGACGATAACACTATCTCAAATTTCGAATATTCTGATATTGTAAGTGAATTCGAGAAACTTAATGAAATAAAGGAAGAGGTTAGAAGTAAAAGCAATGCCAACATAAATGAAGCGACAAAACAATCATTCATTAGGGAAGAGGCATTCAAAAACGTATTGAATACAAAGAGAACGTTAATTTACGTTTGACGTTTTACTTTACAACATCATCCCACTAAATAAAATGGACGAGTACTGGGAAATTCTTGAATTGACGGGTGCCTTGTATCTACCGAATAATCCGAATAACCCCAAATCTTCGAGAGGTGTAAAATATTTAAAAATAATTAAGCCGTTGCTGGAACGAAAGCTCTCGACGCGACAAGGAAAGTTCTCAACGGGCGAAGAAGTCGTGTTCTCCCGCAAGATGCTACTGCATTAATGGATATGTTGGCTCTACGACTCGCTAGCTTCAAAGCGAGAAATACAGGATTAAGAAACGAGATAGTCGGCATCTGCGACGAGTCACTTCGACAAAATGCGATAAATTTTTTACAGTTTAAAAAGTTAATGATACAATTATAAAATGATTGTCGTAACTAAGAGAAGATTTACTAAAAGATACGCTGTAGGAGGCGCTGGAATATTTGAGACGATATCAGGATTTTTCAAAAGAATATTATCATCGAATGCGGCGAGACAAGTGGCATCAACCGCATTGAGTGCTGGGAAAGACGCTGCAACTGAGATAGGCAAAAAGGCTATAGATGTCTGCAAGACCGTAGCCATCAATGCTGGAAAGCGACTCGTGGATAAAGCCGCGGCAAAGATGCCTAGTCCACCGCCGACGCCGCAAGCAGCCGTACTTATCCAACGGAGCAAGGATTTGTTAAAGGGTTTAATATACCTCCACGGAAATACGGCACTTAGTCGAGGTAGCGAGGAAACGTTAAAGAGTTTAATAAAATTTATTGAACTCTTTAACGTTTCCTCGGATGGAAATACGAATATAAATAATTTTTCTGTCTGGTAACGGTGGTGCTGTTTCGATTCGATATCTGGAATGAAGTTGCCCTAAAAAAACATTTTGTTGGTATAACAAAATGCAGTCAGATATTCTAAGATTTGCGAAAATTTTATTATAGAGGAAGGAGTCGAGAGATACGAGTGGCACGAGTACGAACCGGTAGCGGGAACTAATCTGAACAGTGCTGGGGAAATTCGCATCAATATAGAATTTCAAGATCTTTTCAACCATTCCTCGAGTCATACCTGCTATTCGAAGGTAGACTGACTAAAGCGGATGGAAGAGCTTACGCTAATGCCAATGCTGCTGCCATTACCAACAACGGGCTCAGCCAAATGTCGTATTCCCTGTCGAATCAAGAAATCGAAAGTGTGTTTCATCCTGGACAATTCACAACTATGCTTGGCCTATTGAAATATCCCAATGACTTCGCTTTCGCGCAAGGTCTGAACCCATTATGGACTAAAGACACAGCCGCGACTGCCGTTATAGCCGACAAGTCTGGATTCGCGATCAGACAGGCGTATCTCATTCAGAAACCAACTTCCAAGGGCACATTTAGCTTCATCGTGTCTCTAAAGCACATTTTTGGATTCTGCGAAGATTATGATAAGATAGTCTACAGTATGAGGCAGACTTTGACGCTCTTTTGCAAATCCGACGACGACGCCGTCTTCAGGAAGGCCGCCGCAGCGGCTAGTAAAGTCAACATCAATAAACGTTCGTGGTTTATGCCTCATGTCATTGCGTCCGACATGGAAAGAATGCAGCTGCATAAAACTATCGAATCAAAAGCTACTCTGCCAGTTGCCTATCGAGCTCATCAATGCGATACAATAACTGTTCCTCAATCTACCACATTTAGTTGGCGACTTAGCGTAAAGACATCACCGGAAAAACCGAGGTATATCATCGTTGTATTTCACACGAATCGAAGTGGCAATCACGAAGCTAATCCATCAATTTTCGATCATTGCGATATCAAGAACATGTATGTGATGATGAACCAAGAAAAAACATCCAGTGGCCGATTACACCCTATCATTCCCGAATCAGCAATTTTCGAGAACTTTCAATGCTGCGGTGCCAGCTGGAACGGAGGCTTATGCAGTTATCATTTCAGATAAATTGCTAAAATTCCAATCAGACGGTCAGAAATTGAGCGTAGTATATTAATGAAAAGCATTTTATATTATAAAAGCATGAAGCTTCCATTAATGAAATCACTATTGAAAGAACCTAGGCTAACAGACTGGTCAGTTATGAAAAAAGCTGAAATTATAAGTCTACTGGTTGAGAATGGAATAATTCCAGAGTTGAAGAAACTAGAGAAAGAGCAAAAGGAGATCAACCCAAGATACATGTATCTCAGAGAAATAAGAACGAATTCGATAGCTGTTAAGATCTTTGACTTGGAAACGGGTGACCTAGTAAAGTATCCGTCATTGTTCAAAGCGGCAAGAGCGCATAAGACACACGGTAAAATATTAAAAAACTTTGATGGAAGAGTATGGAGAAAAAGATACGAGATTAAGATCCGATCGTAAGGTACCTTATTAACATTAATCCTGTTTCTAAGTATATTTCTGTTATAAAGTTTTAGTCATGATATTTAAATTGGGTATTTATAGATTTCTCAAAAATGGAAGAAGACGAATATCTGTACGGTACTGTAGGCTATTACTACCTGATTACGGCAGAGGCGCCGGATGAGACGGAATATTACACGAGCGTATTCGAGAAGCCATTGTTCGGCAAATTGGAAAAGAATAAAGAGAACAAGACATTTACTTTTACAAAAACGAAGATAGAAACGGAACCGGAATACATCTCATCGTATATCGTGGTATCCGGAGATATCGAAGTTGTTGAAGTAGTGGTTTAAATTTTCAATGATGTTTCTCATTAAAAATCTTAGTCATCATACACGAATAACTGCATCACGCTTAATCCTGGCTTACCCGGTTGAGCGTTGAGGCACAGGAACTCATAGGTCTGATATTTTCCAACGGAATAGATTAAAAATTCTTGATACCTATTTCCTAAATAAGACGGACTAGATGATATGCGTAACATAACCCATTGTCCTTCATAATTGTACGCTATTATCAACCAGTCGGATATCCTTTCTCCCTTTTTATTCCTTCCTTTCAAGCCGATTTTCCAGATTCGCACTGCGGTTGGGCACTTTATAGATAACCACGATTCGACCCCGACGTTAGCGTCAGACACCCATTCTCCTTCGTCTTTGAACGCATTGAAGGCTTTGTTATTTAGTAATGCTGAACTAGCGCATGCTTGGAAACCATAATTACTAGCGTTCGAAGTTAATCTCGGTACGTAACCAACGTGACATTTTCTTCCTTGTGCGATACCAGTCAGCGTTGGAATCCACTGTAGCATGCAGATACCAACATCTTCGGCACTATGACTCATGGATATAATATGAAATCTCCAGTACACGTAATTAGACAAAGCGGGAAATGTACGCTCATTCAAATATCTAAAATGGAGGATATAACCACTTTCATAGGTTAGAATATCTGTAAATACTATTCCACCGTTACTAGCTTGAACCTTCCAATTAGCAATACATTCGGTATTACAACGGTCCGAGTTGATGTAAAATCGCGACATTGACAGAGGAATGGGGTACTTAATCTGTATCCAATCATCAGGGAAGTGAGAAGCGTTTTGAAAAGCCCTCCATGGGTCGAATTCATGGCCAAGCACACTGTGATAATCGTTAGCACTAGCTTCGTAAGTTAAACCGTTTATTATCGTTGTATCAGTAGTCATGGTTGGAGCCGCGCTCACGAATGCTTTGAGGTAATCGGTGTTGTCTACATGTCCTGATAACGCCTGATTGACTAAGGTTTCAACTTGACCAAAGCTCGCAGCCTGGCTGGCGATGACTGGTGGATGAATGTCGGTCGGTAGACCTTTTATCGAATGACCACTCATTTCCAAATCGCTGTCCATAGCGTTCGTTCCATCTCGTTTTAAAAAGGTATTACTCGCCTGAGATAGAGTAACACCTCCAGATACTATTCTTTGCATTGATCCAGCATCGGTTCTTCCAAATTTATCGACCGGCATGTTTATATATTTATATACTATTATTATTTAATGCAAATCGTTAATAGCTTCTTGAAATTTACATCTATCGTTTTTCGTCTTCTTCGATACATATAAACATAAATGACCGCAAAACACTTCACCGTCAGGTTGTATCCGTTCGCTGTTGTATAAAAACGGTCTTCCTAAATAGTTTATCATTTCAGTAGGAGGAGGCAGTCCGTAGCTGTCAAAATAAATCTTATCTTTGGCGTGCTTGATCCAACACGTCCAATGTGTTCCTTTGCCTTCAGAATCATCCAGATTAAGGATGCCGCACTCGTTCGCTCTTGGTCTCTTTCTTCGATAACTCGTCTCTTAGAAAAACTCCTCTGAAATTATTTATATTTAATTTCCTCGCCGCTTCGATTAAATCCAAGTTCGACAAAGCAATATTAGGTAGCGTTATGCCTTCGACATCAATTAGTTTAGTGCTCATTTTATATTTAGGGAATACTATGTCCATATGTTAAAGTGTGAATTTCATCTTCCTGAATAACTCGTTTGTCGTCGTCTGCTGAGAGTGCTACCTTGTTTATTTCTTCGGTGTAGATATCGTGAAGATGCGATCGAATGACAATCATCTTTCTCGATTTTTCTCTCTTGGTGAATAGACAGTCTTTGTAATCTTCGTGAGTGATAGATTTCTCAACGACATTCTTTTTCACTCCTTTACATTTCTTGTGGTCCGCTCCAACCATCTTGTACGAATACAGCTTCGATCTTAAACTTACAAACTCTTCGATCTGTTTACCAGCTGCTTCATCTTTGAACATGCCAATGACCTTTTTATTGATGCCTGTTCCTATACCAGAGGGATGGTCTTTAGGATAATCGCTAGTTTCCAATCTACTTCTTATGTCAGGAGCTATATTAGCGTAGAAGTCTTCGGTCTTAATTGCATAGGCTAAAGAATCCGTATCTGTAAAAAGTAACCTTGCTCTAACTTCAAACTTTTTCTTGATGTAATTATAACTAAAATCGTACATTATAGTTTTACTCAAATCTGAAATACACATACCAAGATATATAGGCTTGTTGTAACATAGCTTCGTCGGTTTCATATGACTAGCAATTAGGTTTTCGTCAAAAATAGTTCGAGTGTCGTAACTCGTTCTCGCTGCTAGCTTAATGGATTCCTTCTCACTGCAAACCAGTTATATGTCTACACGGGCCTCTATATTTTCACACGTCTTACCAAACACACTATTGTTCATTAGTTTGAAAAAGTCTCTCTCGAAATCGTTGGTGGCTTTAGTCCTCAGGTTGGTATTTAGATCGATATACTTTTTCAACCAAGCACTTTCTTCAAATTTAATTCCACGATGAAGTTTGGTTATCTTCAA
Organism: Bimastos eiseni; assembly: GCA_959347315.1. Taxonomy (NCBI): domain Eukaryota; kingdom Metazoa; phylum Annelida; class Clitellata; order Crassiclitellata; family Lumbricidae; genus Bimastos; species Bimastos eiseni. Next base: position 23,065,189 of record OY365820.1, read on the forward strand.
GCCTAAGCTTTCGTACAGCTTCAAATTTTCGTAATGGACTATGTGCTTTACTTTATCGTTCAAGTTTGGGATAAGTTTTAGCACAACCGATCCTTCGACTTTAACACTCTCTTGAGCAAGAGGATAGTAATTATGCAGATCGTGCAAGTTTCTCGGATATTCCAAGTCGACTTCTAATATACACGGTGTTCCTCTCCAATCATTTAGCTCATCGTTGCTCATCCACTGGAACCCATGACTTGGTACATTTTTACACATACTGCATCCGTTCAAATTGTTTACGTCTAAATATATTATAAGTGTTGAAGGCTTGCCATCGTTAAATGCTTCTCCCATATACTTATTGTTTGCCTGTCCATAACGATGTGAAATGGTGCTAACACCACCTCTTATCCCATGCTTAACCATTAGTATCATATCGTAATCATTCAACAACTCCAACTCTACTCCAGTTAACTTCAATGCAGCATCCCAAGCAAGCCCTGGAGAAATATAATACCAAGCGGGGTCTAGACCATTGTTCTCTAAAATTCTCAAATACATCAGCAAGCAGAACATCAGTCACATGATTTAAATCATGGCATTCTCTCAACGTCTTGAATCCGAATTCTTCCCATACCGTCTGCACATGGTTTTAGTCTTCGTCACTAATGCCTGAGTCGTTAAGTATTGAGTAGAATGCTGACTTTGGTGGTTGTTCTGTTTCATTCAGTCGGTCGACGGCACCAACGGAATCGTAAGAATATAATCCTTTTTAAGCAAGAGATCGAGCTGACTACCAGAGTAGTGTTTGCTTACATTCTTACACTGATCTTTCCTTAGGTTCCTCGATAAAGCGTCGAGGCTCGATGCCATGAATCTGAAACAATCGATAAAACGCAATTCTCGTTTAACTAATGTTTTCTTATTTTCTTCATTCGTAAATTTATCGACTACGACTTCTCTGCTAAAAGAGAAATACTTTTCTCCGTTTCTAGGAATGCAGTTAATCTTTTCAATTATCATCACCTCGTAATTTCTTTACGAATAGATGACTGTTGTAATCGGATAGATTATGAAACAATGCTGGAAAAAACTTGGGGACTATATAATTTAGATTGCAATTCTTATGAGCGGCGCCTCTATATTTTCCAGTTAAATGGCAATGATCTCTAACTCGATCTTTACCCAGTTCGCCTTCGCATATGTGACAAAGGGTAGCGGAATCGAATAGCACCTGTTCTGTCTTTCCGAATATCATTTTCTTGGGAAATTTAAATCGATTATAAATATCTTTTATATTTTCTATAAGAGCATCTATGAATATCTGTGCTACATCATCGTCTTCGTTCTTTGTTGTGAACGTCACAGGAGCTTGCGAATATATAGGCTGCTGCTGCTGTGAAGCACGCTGACGAATTGAAAATCTAGATTAGTACTCTCCTGGCGTTACACGGACGAAAAGATTGCTGCACTGAGTATTGATGTGGGTGCTTCGATTTGTCGACATGCGGATGAGAAAGACAATGCCTTACACGTTGCTGTTAAGTCGTACACAGACCAAAAGACAGCCGCTGTAAGGCAGTACACGGATGAAAAAGTTGCAGCAGTAAAACAGAATGCAAACGGAGGGATTATGATCTCCGGAGATATTCACCTGCTCAAAGCTTGCGAATATAGATAATCGTCAAAACATTTTATGTAATAACAGAAAGAACTTAGGACATGTTTCTGATATCTGTTGGTGTAATACATGTTGGGATCTGGTTGACAAGTGTCTATGAGTTTATTGAAAGATTCAAAATCGGCGTACACGACAAAGGGAACTCTCATCTTTCTAAAATATAAAAAAACTCAACATAGTTTCTGGTTCTGAAAGTTCTATCTTTTGAGCGGCGTGTTGGGAACAGTACTCGGTGTGTATTTTTAATGACTCAAGCTCTCTATATCCTATCAAACATCTTTTACAATAGTGCATCGAAGTGTATGACTTTTCGTTATGAACCGCCATCAGTCTGTTGAAGTTCTTTATCCAGCAATAATGCATCTTTTGTTCTTTAGAAATGAGTATTAGGTCTACACTGACATCGCTCTCGTGCTTCGATAAATATGATCTATATAATCACAAGATCTTGTGAGGTTTGCAGCGGAGAGCGAAGATAATGATGTAGCACAGATATTCATAGATGCTCTTATAGATAATATAAAAGCCATTTATAAATGATAAAAAAATGATATTTGGAAAGAAGGAACAGGCGTTATACGACTCGGCTACCGTTTGTCATTATATGCGAAGGCGAACTGCGTGATGATCACTGTCACCTTTCCGGTAAATTTAGAGGCGCCGCTCACAAAATTTGTAATTTAAAATATATAGTCCCCGATTTTTTCCCGGTGTTGTTCCACAATCTATCCGGTAATGACAATCATCTATTCGATAACGATAAGATCAACTGCATTCTCTGCAACGAAGAAAAGTATATCGTTTAGTAGAGAAGTCGTAGTTGGTAAATTTTTAGATAAAGAAACTAAGTTAAAAATTATTTCCTTAGAATTATTATTATTATTTTTATTATTATTATTATTATTATTATTGTTAATATTATTATTATTATTATATTAGGCTGTTATCGCCCATGTGGGCGAGCTAAGTGAGTGGTGGCAATGTCCCGAAGAGGCAGGCGGAGTTCCCACGCTGAAGAACAACCGAGATACGTTGGAACAGAAATGACGTCTCCATTGGATCGTGGGTTCGACTACCCAACTCAGTCCTTCACTGCTACAAGCGCCGCCGGATTCCAAGGAGAGGGCAACGAAGTCGTGGGTGTTGGTTATGGTGAAATACTATATCTCTTCGTCTTAACTGCGCGTTCGGCTGCTTCGCCAGCTCTGATAGATGTGTCGACATGATGTGACTTGGCGTAGGTGTCGAGCACTGTCACATCCCATGCCAGACATCGACCACGTGTCCAAGGAATTTGTGTGACGCCGTCCGGTCGCTTTCCATTTTCTCTTACCAAGCCGAGAGGTTCCTTTTGCGCTGGAATCTTCGTTCTGCCAAGAGCTCTCCAGATGACATCGTTCAACATGCTATGTCGTTGATGTTTTCCGCTGCCTCTTCTACAAATTAGTCCATGGAGACCTTTTGCGTCGACGCTCTATTGACATTGGTGACACAAATGTGGCTCGCAGAGCGTCGTTCCTAGCCTCAACCCGGCTGCCATTCGTACATCCTCGTTTGAGAAGCGCAGGCCTAGGGCAGTCACAGGGGGCGCTAGCATCCAGTCTCCAGAATGAGGTGCTCGTGAGGCCAGCAGGCGAGCACGGTCACATGGATTGTTATTGGACTCCAGCTGACTTTTCCATGCCTTTTCTGTGAATCGGAGGTCCCATTCTTTCTGGCGATGACTCGCTAATCCTGTTGGTGGTTCTGCATCTGTCAGGGTCTTCCAAACGTTGAGTGCTGAACTTGCAAGTTCATATGGTTCCTCAGCGGACTCTGTTGGTAGGATGCATGCCTGGAGTTCGCTTGTACTAGCAGCAGAAGCCAGAAAGGCAGAAAGTGCCAGTGTAGATGCACAACGAACTCCCAGACCACCATCTCTCACCGGCAAAGAAGCCTGGAGCCAACTGTCATTGTCATGGTCCACATTCAAAATGGTTGACAGTCCTTCTCTCAGCAGTTGATCAAACCGAGCCAAGCTCGGGCAATCAGCGCAGACGGCTGTGCGCAGACTGTACAAGAGCTTCGGTACACTTAGACTCTTTCTCAGCAGAACCAGAGCGTCATGTGTATAAAGCAAGGATAATCTTCCGATTGCCCTCTCGAGGTCATTAGCCTTTGAATTAACGACCATGTTCACAGCTGGACCTGGAATCAGAGGTACACAAAACAAGGTCATGTCCTCGAGGCCTATGCTCGTGAACTCTTGAAACGCAGGGTCATTGTTCGGCATCTGGGTGTTGTGACACATTATTATTATTATTTTTATTATTATTATTATTATTATTATTATTATAAGTGGTTATATTGTTTGGTTAAGCTACAGCTGCACAAAAGAGCCTCTGAGGGCAACAGCGTTGAAGCGCTGGTGCACACTGACAATCGTTGGAACAAGTAGCTTGTCTCTCTAAGGTCTCTGGTGACATGTGTCAGAAGGTGACCCAAGTCTTTGATGAAGTCTATTCTTTCGTTATTGACTGGGCTCATGGTCTCAAAGGCCAATGGAATGAAGAGATAGCTGACAGCGAGCTGGCTGTACTTGTACTTATTATTATTATTATCCTGTACTTGATAGTCTTCCTGGTGGTAGCCACCTCCGCTGCAGCACCCACCGAAGATGACGTCGCTTGGAGATATGATGGAGCCCCGGTGTCAATCACTGTCGCATCCCTTATCAGATTCCGTCCTCTTCGCCAAGGGATCAGCGTCAGACCATCAGGGCGATTTCCGTCCGTTCCGGAAAGTCCCGGGGGTTCCTTAATGTTTGGGAAACCAGCGCGTGTGAGGCTACGACTGATTATGTCGTTTAATGCTGCGTACCTGGCGAACCGCCCTGGTCCAAGACCACAAGAAAGCCCGTGTGCTCCTTCCGCATTGACTCGTGACCCGCATGGGTATACGTGTGGCTCGTAAATGCGTGTCCCCAGACGGAGACCCACCTCTATTCTGACAGCTTCGTCGTCTAGCCGAAGTCCACTTGAAGTGATTGGTATGGCAAAGAGCCAGTCTCCGGCATGCGGTGCTGCGGCTGCCTTGAATCGCGCCTGATGGTATGGGTCTGCTTGGGCAGTGCTCAGCTCGGCAGCTGCCATCTGCAGTAGCGGCTTGTCCCAGTTTGATTGCTTGTGTGCTGCATCATTTTCCGGACGTATCATTTGGCTCTCGGCGCACCACAGATGTTCCATCTGCTCAAGCAGTTCATCGACGTCGGACCAGGTGCTGCCTAACATGGAGGACTGCAGTGGTCGGGTGCTCGCAGCGGAAGCCAAAAAGGCGGGAAGCGCCAGCGAGGTGACTCGACGAATTCCTAATCCTCCCATCTTTACTGGTAATGATGCTTGAAGCCAGTGGTCGTTCGATAGGGTGATGTTGAGAACTGCCTCTAAACCGCTTCGAAGAAGGTCGTCGAATTTGTGTAGCAAAGAGTGACCCGTGCATGAGCTGCATCTTAATGTATATATCAGTTTCTGGGAACTGAGCGAATATCTGAGGAGCACCAGAGCGTCGTGTTTGGCTACAGACTCTAGTCTGGTAACTGCTAAGGCCAGTTCCTTGCATCTGCCCTCCAGACATGTCGTCAAGGCCTCGCTGGTGGACAATGGCGCGCCCAGCAAACAGGCTCTTTCCGGAGAAATTGACATATAGTGCTTGAAGCATTCTCACATCTTCCGCCACCGTCGCTTCCTCTCCTCCTAGGATTAGATCATCCATGTAGCCCAGTACCAATGGTGACGACATCTTCTGTCAGATTGGCTGCAATGGAAGGCAAAAGAGCAAAGGGCCCAGCGGGTCTCCCTGTTGAGGTCCAACCTGTGACGAAATTGTATGCTGACCAAACCGAAGCTCTGAGGGTTCCGCGTATGCTGGGTAACAGAATGGAGCCAGTTCCGGCAGGACCTCATCTATCGAAGACGCATTCTGTCTTTGTAGAGACTGTTGAAGGCATTCTTGAAGTCTAGCTTCAAAAGGATTGACCCTGTCCGCAATGCTTCCAGGAAGCGCCTCGCCGCATCGACCACTGCCTCTCCTCCTCCCGGAATGCCAACCCCAACCTGTCTCGGTGCGAGGTATGCCGTTTCCTTTGGAACCGCGAAGGTGCACGCACATTTGGATGCGAGCCTGCGCCAGTAATAGCCGAATACAATCGGGCGTAGGCCTCCGGAATTTTTGCGAAGTGCCATTAGAGTGCCTCGAAAGAGTATCGGTCTAATCTGTTCAGGGCATTCGCCTGTCAGAAGGAGGTTGACTAGTCCGGTGACGGATAAGATCAATATCGATCCAATTTCTGCGCAATTCACTAGGTCCATCAGATGCTGTGGTCGAAAACCATCTGGTCCCCCTGAAGAACCTAACGGGAAGGAGCGGATTCGTGCGAGGACCTGCCTTTCTGTGGCTTGGAAGGGTGTCACTTTAAGTTTTTCCGTACTAATTGGGCGGTCGGGCGGATTCTGAGGATGTTTTGAGCGTAGTTCCTCCAAGGTTACAGAGTCTGCATTGGCAGGCCTGTCGGTCGAGGTTAGGATTCTGACAGCGACTCTGATATTGCCATCCTCTAATTTGGAAGCAACTGCTGCGGACAACTCATGGACTTCGCCTGCTCTAGATCTTACACTGTGATTGGTGGTTTTTGAAATATCGGAGAAGATTTCGTTCCTCTTAAGCTGCCAAGACGTGTGAAAGTCTTCCACCCGCTTCTTGATCGCTGTTGATAGATTGTGGCGTTTACCTCCTCTTCTTGGTTGTTCTAAAATTGTCGCGCCAGAAGTCAAAAGCATCTGCCATGTGGTCGAATTTCCGACGTCGTTCAGTATTTTGTTGATAATGGTAGTGAGAAGTCATCCGGTTTGTGGTCTGGCGGCTTTAGAATGCGTTTCAACAAACTGTTTGGTAGGGATGGGTGGGAAATTCTGCATACTTGAGTAACGATGATGTTCTCCGATAGACCGTCCGTCCGAGTGTCTGATGTGATCGGTTGGTCAGTGTCCGGCATACCGAAGTTACTGTAGTCCACGCCTTGGTTATCAGTGTGACCGCAATTCGTCGTTAGAGGGGGCTTATGTGAACCCGGACATGGTTGTTTACGAGGGCCGTGTAGATGGACCTTTCCATCTAAGTTATGTAACTGTCTCTCAACCCTACATACGCTGCAGACACCTTTTGTTTGTGTGAGGGTCGTAGTGATATTGTGGTATCCATTCGGGAACAGAATCATTCAGTTTTTATATTCATCCAGAAATAAATGTTTGGAAATAAACGGTAGGCTGAGATAAATGTTAAATATTGCGTTCAAATCTCAAAAGACAGAACGTTGCCATGGTAATGACGACGACGTTGGCCATTTAAATGCAAAATGGTGCAGTTTCAACGGAAGAGATGAACGCTGATAAAACGACAGAATATATAAACCAAACTGACTCTGATCCTGGATGATTCTGTTCTGAATGATGAACTTTTCGGTGTGACAAGATGTTGATTGGTCTAATAATCTATAAATCAATTTGTAACGACGGCGTATGCCGGAGAATTCATACAAATAGCGCCAGGCGTTAAACAATCGACCAGCAACGTCAACAGCGTTAACCAATTAATTATTATTATTATTAATTATTAGTTAAAAATCGTTAAACGAGAATTACGTTTTATCGATAGTTTTAGATTCTGATTGCGGTAAAACACCATTCTCAACGAGTATTCTTAACATTTCTGGTTTGTTCATATAACTCGGCTTTATTTCATTTTCCTTTAATAGCGATTTCAGTTGTGATAGTTTCATGATTTTTCATAATAGAAAATATTTACTTTAATATACAACGCTCATCTTCTGACCGTCTGATTGGAAGGTTAGCAATTTATCTGAAATGACAACTGCATAAGCTTCCGTTCCAGCCTGCACCGCAGCATTGAAAGTAGCCTTGATCTGGATGTCTACGACAGATGACTTTAAACGCTCGGATTGCTTACTGACATCGAAAACAAATAGCGGATGTAAATCCTTATAATCGGCCGGCGTAATGTTGCTCTGAGTCACGATCTGATTCATCCCATAGAATTTCTCGCTAAAGGTTGCGGCATCTCTATAAGCTCTCGAAAATTGCTGATTCGGGAATGATAGGTTGTAATCGACTGCTGGGTTTCTTTCTTGGTTCATCATCACATACATGTTCTTAATATTGCAATGATCGAAAATTGAAGGATTAGCTTCCTGATTGCCGCTTCGATTCGTTTGAAATCCAACGATAATATACCTCGGTTTTTCCGGCGATGTCTTTACGCTAAGTCGCCAACTAAATGTGGTAGATTGAGGAACCGTTATGGTATCGAATTGATAAGCTTCCTAGGCTTCTGGTAGAGTTGCCTTTGATTCGATCGTTTTGTACAGTTGCATTCTTTCCAGATCGGACGGAATGACTTGCGGCATAAACCATGAAATTTTACTGATGTTGACTTTACCAGCCACTGCTGCATTTGCCCTGAAAATAGCATCGTCATCGGACTTGCGAACGAGCGTCACAGTCTGTTTCATGCCATAGACTATCTTATCATAATCTTTGCAGAATCCAAAAATGTGATTCAGAGGCACGTTGAAACTAAATGTGCCCTTTGCAGTTGGTTTCTAAATGAGATAAGCCTGTCTGATCGCGAAGTTGTCGACTATAACGGCAATCGCGGGGTATCTGTAGTCCATAATTGGTTAAGTTCTTGTGCAAGAGCAAAGTCGTTAGGATATTGCAATAGGTCCAGCATAGTTGTGAATACGACATTTGGCTGAAGAGATGCATGAGCCCGTTGTTGGTGATAGCCACAGCATCGGCATTGGCGTAAGGCGTTCCATCTGCTTTAGTCAGTCTACCTTCGAATAGTAGGTATGACTCAGAGGGATGGCTGGAAAGATCTTGAAGTTCGATATTGATGCGAATTTCCCCAGCTCTGTTAAGATTCGTCCTCGCCACTGGTTCGTACTCGTCGCATTCGTATCTCTCAACTGCCTCGTCTATAATAGTATTTTCAGCAAATCTTAGAATAGCTGGCTGCATTTTAATATAGCAATAAAATATTTTAAACCAACTTCATTCCAGATCCACGCACTAAATCTTCGATCGATATGGCGCCACCGTTACCAGACAGTAAATTATTTATATTCGTATTTCCATGGAGAGATGATAAACTCTTTAACGTGTCCTTGCTCTGCTGGCTAAGTACAGTTGCTTGCGGTGGGTTAAACATTTTTGTCGCTGTTTTATCCAGCAATCGCTTCCCGGCATTGATGGCAACGGTCTTATCAACATCTATAGCTTTTTTTTACAATCTCCGTTGCTGCGTCTTTCCCAGCACTTAATGTAGTTATTGCTACCTGTCTCGCCGCATTCGAAGATAACATTCTGTTTAAAATCCTGATATTGTATCAAATATTCCAGCGCCTCCTACGACGTATCTTTTAGCAAATCTTCTCTTAGTTATGACAATCATTTCATAATTGTATCATTACATTTTTATACTTATTTATCACATTTTGTCAAAGTAACTCATCGCAGATACCGACTATCTCGTTTCTCAATCCTGTATTCCCCGCTTTGAAGCTAGCGAATCGAAGAGTTAGCATATCCACTAGCGCATTAGGATCTTGCGGAAGAACTACGATTTTCTCGCCTGTTGAGAACCTCCCTTCCCATATCAGCTTAATGATTTCCCTATATTTTTCGCTTCTAGACGACTTGGGTTTGCTCGGATTATCAGGTCGACGGATTGCGTTTGTCACATTCAAAATCTCACTCAAGTCTTTGAGATCGTCTATGTCGTATATCGTCTTGTCTGGTTTTGCCATTGTCAATAACTCCCAAAGTCCCGGAGTTCTCTTATAGGTAACATCTCCGATAGTTATATCATCACCTTCGATCGTGATTGAGCTGTCCCCGATGTAATATCGACCGCCTGTAGAGTATATTCCAAAGGTCGCATCCGTCAACTTTTTGTTCGAGGCATATTCTTTTAAATATTTTGTAGCGATATCACCTAATTCCAAGGTTCTACTATCTGAAACGGGATCATCCTCGAACACGTCCATCGACGGATACTGCGGGAACTGGATCGCTTTCAACGATGACGATATCGAGACTGGCAATGCTCGAAGCGCGGCAGTTCTTGCCATAAAGTTCTCTCTTATAGTACATAATTCTTTGGATATTCCAGACTGAGAGTCGATTATCGGTTTGTACGCTTATGTTAATTCTCGCTGAAGCCCAATGTCCCCTATTTTATCAGATAACGAGTCTTGTCTAATGTTTTGCTTCATCTTGAGAAAGTTCTCAACGAAAAAATCGTGTTTGGCTGGGTCTTTTATTTTTACAAAACGACGTTTTTAACTTAGAAACACTATATTTAAACATAAAAAACGTAAAACGTAAAACATAAAACGTTAATTTATGTTCACTTTATATTCAATTCGTTTTGCTTAATGAACGATTGCTTCGTCGCTTCATCCATGTTAGCATTGCTTTTACTTAATAACGTCTTCCTTCATCTGATTAAATTTCTCGAATTCACTTAGAATAACAGAATATTCCAAGTCTAAGATATTATTATCATCTAAAGCTTTCGAAACAAGGTCGCTGATCGAATTGAGTTTCCCTTCAGCCATAGTTCTGATCTTTGCATGTTTTTCTTGCCGCAGCGTTAATATTCGGCGGATTTGGGTAGATATCAAACACAATGCTCCGGCTCCAGCCACAATGGCTGGTGCAACTACAGTGGTACTTGGAAAAGTTTCGCCTAATGCGGCGAGTGCTGAAAATGTAAGGGTTAACAAACCTCCCAACGCTTCGACTACTTTAACACTCTTGATATTTTTTACAGATTATTTCTCTGTTATCACGTTCTCGTAAGATTTCCTGTTGAATTTCAGATATTTTCTGAAGGCGATGTGTCTGCTTAATTCAATTCCATTTTATAATATCGAAGAATATTTTCTAAATGGAATTCAAGTTTTATTCGTTGACGCGGTAATCGACATAACATAACCAATCTCCTTCGTTTATGGTGACAGTTCCAAGATCTCTCAAATTCTTAATATCGAGTAAAATGTCTTCCATGAATCCAGTAACAGTATCGCTTAGCAGGCGACACCTCGCATCTATAAATTCCGGAACTTTACACGATCCTTTCGTCATTCCAACACCTAAGCCTAACAGTAAAACAACCGTCTCATGTGAATGAATAGTTATCGCTTCTTGAGCAAAAAACTCCCATCTTAAACCACCCGTTTGTCTTTGCGGTCTATACTTTACATCCCACGCACCTTCACACGCCTTCCACATGACGGATCTCGGTAGTGTTCTCGTAGATTTTTCAATTGTGGGTTTCGTCCACCCAATTTTATGAATCGGATAATAAGATATTTTATATACTATATTTTCTTCAGTAACACTCCGAGAAGTGGTTTGTTTTTAAACGGTGAATCTGGTCCAAGGATAAACTCTTCACCATTTACGAATCCAGAACCTGTTTTCAGATACAGACGTTCTACTACACCATCAAGTCCAGAACCTTGGTATGGCTTCAAGTATTGACACTTGTCGGCTATTGAGATACATCGCGCCACCTGAACCGTTGACTTTGTCTATGACTTTTGATCCAGCCGCTCCACTTATTCCTGTTAATGAGCTCGTTGCTAAGCTTGGTAATACGCTCGATTGCAGGAATTTGCCCGCAGTTGCCAGAAATGGTAATATTGCGCCGATAAATCTACCTTCAACTTTAGCATTATGGATTAGCTGCGTTTTACTCATTTTTATAGTCGCACCCGTTCCACCCTGATGCTCTTTGGCTAATTTATTAAGCTGTACCTGGGTAACAGCTAACATGTGGTTTCCATTTAAATCGTTGTGCGTTAGTTCTCTGCTAACACCGGTTCCTGCCTGAAGCGATTTTTGATTTTGTCTTTTTGTCCTTCTGAAATATTAACTTTTACATTTGTGTATCGACTCATTTTATATAAGACTATAAAACTTTTAAGCCTCTCTTATATGAAACCGTATCGATAATTCCTCAACTCGTAGATTGATTAGTTGGCCATTTTGATCGGTGAGAGTCGTTTCCATCATCGATATCGTGGATAGAGTGATTGGAAGATATATCAAATTCCTCGACGTTTCAATAATCTTATAGCCGGGCCATACATTCGGGACAAAGGAATAAATTATATTATCAATCGTTCCGTTGCTATAGGAAGCGATGATATCGCTCGTTACTCTCAGATTACTGACACTCATTATGTCCACTATATTCTCCGATTCTTGGTACTCTGCTGAATAACGTCGCCTGTCGAAACCGAGGATTTTCCCAATAGAGTTCAACGCCCAAAAATCAACTATGTAATTCTCCGCGTTATGTACAACAGTCTTCAACGTATTGCTGTTTGCTTCTATCTTAATATTGTATGCCTCGTTAACCATATCATAATGTTTTTTTTCCTTCATGATTCTCTGGACGTATTCGTTAATGTCTGTAATTTCATAACAAACCTTCGGGAATGGTTATAGTAACCCACATATCTCCACCATTCGGCGAATACGAAAAGTTGTTGTTAGTCGCGTCGATGTTTGGGAATGAAAAATATGTTTCCAGACTGACTAGAGTCATTTTATACTTTTTACCTTTATTGAACTGAATCAACGGATTGAATCGGGTCCTTATTCGCGAACTCTTATCACTTATTAAAATGCCAAACGATAAATTTGGCTATGTGTAACGAGCGGTGTGTTCTGCAATCTTTTGTAGAAGTGATTCCGCTTTTAAAATATAAAAGATTTATTTATAATGCAATGTAGAATTCATCGAAACCGCATCTATACTTGCTGCTATTCATATTGCTAGTCTGATCTATCACTGCAAATCCATGAGGTTGCTCCCAGGCTGTTTTACATAGTTTCTTAAACTCATCTTTAGGCATGTCTGTACATACGACGCGATCGTGGTAGATGTGATTAATATTTTTCTGGTCTTGAGAAAAGAAGCAGATAAAGTTTGCATTCTCTCTGATCGTCTGTCTAGGCATTTTGAAATAATTTTGAGCGAGGTAGAAGCAGTCGACGTTACTATGCCTTCCCCGGATGTAGTAGGTATCACATTTATTTTGCTTTTCTAACTGTAAATCATCGAAAATCATCATGTTCTTCTTCTTACGATTCAAATCTCTCGGAACTGGTACATCTTCAGACGATTCGAAGAACTTGGAAGATATATCAGATTTTAATCCGAGTGTTTAGCCATTCTATCAATGACGAATGCCGGAGGTACATTTTCTTTGGCGATCTTGTCTTGGCACCCGAATAGCCTGATGATGGATTCTTTCGGTATTTTTTTATCAAATGCTTGCTTGAGTATTTTATATTCTGGTTGAAAGAGAGATCTTCCGAATACTTGCAGATTGTCGTAGTCTAACCATCCAGGTCTTAGAAGTAGGTTCAACAATAGAGTCGTCTTACCGCATCCAGACTTTCCTACGATTAACCCTCTTATACTTCTAGGTAAAAGAAGATTATTGAATCTCTTAGATAATATGTCGTTCCACGAAAAATCTTTGACTTCCATTTTAAATATGTCTAATTGTATTTAAAAAGAATGTATTGCGCAAAGTGTAAAACTCGTACTGAAACTATAAATATTCAAAATGCTACAACGAAGAATGGAAGGTCAATGCTTGGAGGCACATGTGATTTAAGTGGAAAGACAAAGACACAATTCGTGAAGTTTTCTTGAAGGTGGTGATTTAGTTGGATCTTTAAATTCGGTTACCAGTGGTATTAAGCTGCCGCGGGCTAAATATCCAGATGAGATGCACTTGCCGGGACATTCGTTTACTGGTCCTGGTATTAGCCTTGATTTGAGGTTGAATTCCGACGGAACTCCTAAGGATTGGTCGAAGCCCGTCAATAGAGTCGACAACGCTGTATATCAACGCTGTATGATTTAGCTTACGACCAGCACTCCGACACAGCTTCTAGAAATGTCGCAGATAGAGCGTTGGTTAAAGAGTTTAATAATATTCCTAATCCTAGCTTACGAGAGCGAATAGAAAGAAGTCTTGTCAAACCTATATTATCTACCAAAGCTAGTCTCGGGTTAGATTTTAAAAAAGCCTGAAATTACAATGGACCAGCCAACCCGCGGTTGAGTTACATAAGCCTGTAGTAAGACGTTTTAGGAAGAGGAAGGTGTATGTTGGTGGAATAAATGAAATTTGGGCGGCTGATTTGGTGGATATGCAGACTTTTGCGACAGATAACGATGGTGTGAAATATTTGCTAACCGTAATAGATGTATTTTCCAAGTACGGTTTGATCGTGCCATTAAAATGATAAGAGTGGGAAATCAACGGCTAGTGGCTTCGTGAAAATATTCGAGAGCGGTAGGAGACCAGGCAAGGTGTGGGTGGACAAAGGTAAGGAATTTTATAATAAAGATGTTAAGAACTTATTCGAGTTGTATTCTACCGAGAACGAAGAAAATTCGTGCGTTGTTGAGCATTGGAATAGAACAATACGTGACAAAAGGTTTAAGTATTTTACAGCTAATTCAACTAGAAGATATATCGATGTGTTGTATGAAATGGTTAGTAATTATAAGGAAACTAGGCATTCTTCCATTAAAATGACAACCTCTAAAGCTAGTTTGAAAATTAATGAAAAGGTTGTATGGATGAACTTAAATGGAAGTGAAATTCCAGAACACATCAAGCCTAAGTTCTCGGTTGTTGGCGATAAAGTTAGAATAACGAAGAAGAAAAATATATTTGAAAAAGGATATACACCTAGATGGACTGAGGAAATGTTCACAATTGCACAAGTTCAGTATACGGATCCACCAACTTATAAGATTACTGATTATAATGATGAGGAAATACAGGGCTCATTTTACGAACAAGAGCTACAGAAGACTACTGAAGAAATATTTAGAATAGAAAAGATAATCAGGAAACGGGGAAACAAGTCGCTGGTGAAATGGTTGGGTTATCCTGAATCATCTAAATCCTGGGTTGATAATGAAGATTTGGTGGTCACGTGATAATGACTCATCATCGAAACTATTGGAAATTCCCGTGACTTTTGACCTATTTGTTGATGTTATGACCTAGGTCTTTAGTTTGTGCATGAATTGTGACTCATCATCGAAACTATTGGAAATTCCCCGGACCTATTAGGCCGTATTGGTTGATGTTTAACCTAAGTCTTAGATTTTTATATGAATTGGTTTTTGTAACCTAGTTATAGGTAACAAATACGTTTGGTAACCTTAGTAATAGTAGTACGGCAAAATTGATGTGATGCATGCAATGCAACGGTGTTGTATTATTCATTCATTCATTCATTATTCACGAAAATGTATATAGCCGCCCTTCAAGGTTACTACTTAGAAGCGCTCGTGACTCAATCCCGGCTGAAAGATAGTCTTAAAGCTACTAAAAATGCATCTGAATGAACCCTAGGCACAAGACGCAATGACAATGGTAGCCAATTCCATGCCACAGGGCTAAAAACATGCTGTTTAGTTGTAGTTCGCGTGCGGAGAACAAGGAGTTCACCCTGCGTGGAAGAGCGGAGAGCGCGTCGTCCCTGCAGGCCCATGGTAGAGCAACAGAGCTCTTGTAAACACACAGGGGTTGCACCTGAAATGCACCGCCACACCAAAGCAGAAACGCGGTACACAATCCGCTTGGGAGTAAGTAGGGAATGCAGGACATCCAGCATATAATCGGTGACATGACCGAATTTTGGGATACAGCCAATGAGGCGCACGGCTTTGCGCAGGATTTGCTCCAGGCACTTCAACCGCCCAGCCCCGGGAGGTTGTAAAGCGGTTATTTAAGTGATGCTGTCACTCAGTTCAGTACGCTAATCATCCTTGTTTTGGATGCTTCGTAAAATAAATGTATATCAGTCAGTTCAGTATGATACGTCTTTACATATAAATGAGAAGCTGTGGTCTTACATCGAGTATCATCTCCTCCATATTTATGATTATGTACTTGAAAAAAATATCCCAGTCGTAATTCAACTGCGAGAAGTTGTGCGATTTGTAGTCTTCACCGAATTCCATATCCGAAAAAGGCGGGAAGCGCCATGCAGCGTAGTTTTTTGTTTGGACACCTCCAATCGTGTCTAAAATACGCAGAAATACCTCATTTTTTATTAAATTGTTAACTAGAAGTTCCATTGGTGAAAGAATTGTTGCTTAAGTAGGAGCTGGGTTGATGAACAAAATTATTATCGTAAATCGAAGCTAAATTAGTGCAAATAATATTCTAAAGTTAAACCTTGATTGATGAAAGATTCCTAATTGCCACTTGCAAAAGTAAAAGTCGACTGGAATAAAGAATTATTCCTCTATCATAAACTGGATTGATGAAAATGATGCGGTAAAAATGGGAGCTGGATTGATGTAAGAAATCGTACTTAAATGCAAGTTGCATTGATGATGAGAATGCATATCAATTGGAAGCGGTACCGATGAAAAAATTCGGCGTGAGTAGAAGCTCGACTGATGAAAATTATTCTGCTTAGCTAAGAATTGGATTATTGAAAAGCTTACAACTCAATGGATGAGGGAATAATATTAAGCACAGGTTTTAGCCTAAGTGTGGAATTATAAAAAATGCGGCTTTAATGGGGCGGAATGATGAAAAGATTTCTACTTACTTAGAAGCCGCATTGATGACAAGTATACTGTTTAACTGGAAGCTGGATTGATTAACAGAATTTTGTTCAACTAGATGTTGGATTGATGAGAAGGTCGCCGTTTAAACGGAACATGGAATGATGAAAAGATTTAAACTGGTAGCCTGGCTGATGTAAATACTGCAGTTGTAATGGAGGCGGGAATGCTGAACGTATTTCTGAATGAATGGAAACAGGAATAGGAATGAATAAAGGATTTCTGCGCAACCCGAAGCCGGACTGATACAAAAATTATGGTGCTGTTTTCATGGAAGCAGGAATGATAAAGCGATTATTATTTTACTGGGAGCTGGATTGATGCAAATTATTTTGTTCAAGAAAAAAGGTAGATTGATGAAAATTTGCGATTATAATGGAAGTGGGATTGATAACCATAACCATCAGTTTTTGACGAACAGATACATATATCAACTAGTAAGTCTATTTATGAAAAGATTTCTGGTTGACTCGAAGCTCGATTGACAAAAATTCACAATAACGTTTTGCTAAAAGCTGGAGTGACGAATATGAAATTCGTTTAAATCGAAGCTGGAATAATGAAAAGATGTTCAACTAAGCGGTGGATTGATGAAACGATATTTATAACTAGAGAGTAATTTCAGGGTCTTTCCTCCAAGTCATCACCTCCCTTTTTTTCAACAATTTGACCTCCCACGACTGGAACAGATTAAAATCATACAAACTTGTGAATTCATATATAAGTATAATTTGCATGCTCCCCAACTTTTGATGGCTACTTCAACCAGTCTCTTCAGTTTATGATTATGAAGTCAAATTTGCTTCGAACATAAGCAGGTCTTTGCAAGAACCAATTCACGTCAATTTTTTCTTAGATTTGTGGGTGCAAAGTTATGGAATGGGCAGAGTTGTATAGTCTCAAGACAGTGTCTCGATCTCGAGACAGTGTCTCGGTCTCGAGACGTCTCGAGACAGTTTTTTAATGCCTCGGTTTCGACTCTCGGTCTCGGAAGCCTGCTGCCTCGGTCTCAATCTCGAGGTAGTGTCTCGAATTTTTAGAAACTTTCTTGAAGTGAAAGTCTTGTTTTGTCTCGAACAAACGGTCTCGATAAGTTTCGCATTAACTGTCTTAAAATTTTGCGCTAGAAACTGAAACCGGAATTTACGATAAACAGTAATTCTGGTTAACGCGGGAGTCACATGACACTGAAATAATTCAATTGTCTTAAAGTGGACAAATGTCTGAGACAGAACCTGAAATTGTGAAGTTTGCGTTTACACAATTTGAAGTTAGGCCTATTGACAATCAACATCTATTGGCTAGTAGTTTGTTATTGATGTAAAACCACCATAACCGAAACGATCGGAACAACTTCAAGTTTCTCAAGGTGAGTAAGGATATGCGCAAATTTATAATTTCGTTTGCTATTTGGTATCAAAATTGCTTGTTTAAAATCGTCGAGAGGATTTCAGACGTGCTTGCTTTGCTATTCAGAAGATAAGCCGAAGAAGAAATATCGAAAAAGATAAAACACGGCAATATAAAAACTGTTCTTGGGAATTGATACAATATACATTCTAATTAAGTTTCAAATTGAAATTATAAATGAACCTTATTCCCGAAAACTGATACATTAGTATTTTACAGCCTTTTATATAGGATCACTTGTCTTTTACTGTCTTGAACCTAGTGTCTCGGTCTCGGTACCTCACTGTCTCGGTCTCGTCTTGGTCTTGAAGTTTAAGGTCTTGTAAAACTTGGAGCTGGATTGATATGAAAAGAATCATGCCTAAATGGAAGCTGGATGAATGAAAAGAAATATGCAATCCAGCTTCTAACAAATATAATTCTTCTCATCAGTCCAGCTACCATTAAAACCACAATCTTATCATCTACCGACCGGAAATCTTTCGGACAATCGAACCTTCGGACTATCGAACCTTCGGACTATCGACACAGAACCATGTAAGGTATGCATTCTTATTGGAAGCGGGAGTGAAGAAGAACATATTTCTGCTGGAGTAGAAAGAGCAACGAATAAAGGATTCCTGTTTAACCAGAAGCTGGATTGATGAAGAGAATAATGCTCAATTGGAAGCTGGATTTATGATAGAGTTGCTGTTTTCATGGAAGCGGAAATGATAAAAAATCAATATCTAACTATAAACTGGATTGATGAAAACATTCGGCTCGATTGGAAACGTTATTGGTGAAAATTTTGATGTTTAAATGGAAGATGGACAGATGAAAGAATTCTGCTCAAATGGAAGATGGACCTTAAAAGGTTTTTGCTTAAACTAGAGGCTAGATCGATGAAGGGAATGTGTAAGACCGGGAGCCGGATTGATATGAAAAGCATCATATTTAAATGGAAGTTGGATAAGTGAAAAGAATTGTACAATCCAACTTATGACCAAACAGCTTCAACATAAACAGGCTTCTTTTCAACAATCCACCTTTTAGGTGAACAAAATTATTTTCACAAATCCAGCTTCTAGTTATGAAAAATATTTCATCGTTGACGGTCCCAATAAAACCGCCTTCTATTCAGCAATCCATGTTCTAGTCAAGATCTTTCCGTCATTCCTGCTTCTTAAGGGCGACTTTTTAATAAATCAAACTTCCATTTATGCAAAATTTCCAGTTTTTATTAACATCTACTTTTTACAGGAATGTTTTTATCACTCGAACTAGGAAAAAGTACCATTCATAAGTCCGTCTTCTCTTTCAGCAAGCATTATTTTCATCCACAATGACACAGCTACTCAATCATATGGTAACACTAGGGAAAGAAGCTGACCACTGGGAAAACCTCGTCACGCAACACACACAGAACCCTAAACGTATGATGGTCCTCAATCTCTGGCCTACTGTGTCAGAGAACCCACTTGGCTGAACCTCCTGCTTTCTCGGAGTAGGATTTCCTCCAACTGCTCAAGAAGACTCAATCAATCAACAATCAATCAACATCTGTTTATTCGCAGGCAAGCTACACAAACAATCAGAAAGATCACAATAGTGGTAAATGTAGGCTATAATAATGAGCGTCATTAAGTAAGAAGATATTCCTAAGTATTTTGAGTGCAGTGTAGGGATCTTGAAACAACATTTTAACTGGATCATCAGACAAAACATTGTGTGAGCTAGACCCTCTTCCCCATTATTGCCGTTGTTAACGTCTTAGATTAATTAGCACTTTTCCAGGTCTATAGTAGTTAGAATGGCTTAACATGTTGACCGCTAGGGACGTGTATACACGTCTCATAAGTAACTTCCACTCAGACGTTATTCAGCATGGCAGTAATATTTCCTATTGCGTATAAATGATAGTGGACATGTGCTGCTGTGTACTGAATGCATGTAAGATTATTCTAGACAATTTATGACACTGTCAGAGTGACTACAGACAGAATGAATTATGTGTCTTTGTTGACATCGGCCATCTTGGTTTTTCGCCTTGCGGCCCAATGTAAGAATTATTTCTTACATCGTGTCTTGCGGTAAACCAAATAAATAAAACATAATAGTATGTGAAAAGAAATGGGTATTTGTTGGGATATTAGGATATTGTCAGGATATTTGGAAGGATCTGTGGAATTTATTTCACACAGCGCCTGTAGAAATGGTGGTTGCTAGATTGTGTGGCATGCTAACAAGAGTGGCCTAGTCTTTCCTTGAACTGTTTATTGCTCATGAGGAGATATTTTGCGCTTTTCTCATGAATCTGATGTTATCCTATTAACTGCAACCAAGGAGGGACCTTGCAAGTAGGGTGTGGTTTATACCAAGCCTTGAAGACGCAACGAAACGTGTATTTTCTGCAACACTTGCCCCCATACTCTCTGTCCAGAACAATGCTTCAAACAGTTTCAAACTCAGAATCCTACAGTGTGGCATTTACGCAAGCGCATAAAGGGAAGTTATTTTTTATTCTTCAACCAAATGAATTCGGAAAAACATAAAATACATACTTTCAAAATTTTAGGCTTAGGCCTGTATTTGCCGCGCCTGGCTAATAAATGTGTCAGCGTCAAAGTGTTAAGTATTTAAACTATAATAAAGCAAAATGTCAGTTACCTAACGACAAGATGGCTTTTCTGCTGAGATAAAATTCTGGGCAAATAGTCACCGTAGGAAAGCGTAGAGATCGGTTGTAAGCCACGCGATAGCTGACTGCCGTTGGATATGTCAGATAATACGATATTCGATCGCATATCTGGTATGTCATGAAACCAATTCCAAACAACAGAAGCATTGTCCATGTAACCTTTCGGATAATGGAACCAATTTTGTGGTTTGTAAGTTTTACCAGGTAAGACAAACCCACAATCGTTGCTTCCTCTGCAAATATTTTCATCCGACGTCTCATGGCCATTCCCAGAATCTTGAGAAATCTCACTCTCTCATCATCCGTGATGGTTATATTCATCTCCTCTTTTATCTGTTCCATTGCGTCAAGATCTCCAGCTGAGTGGGTCTGACATTCCTCAACGACCGGCATGCTCCTCGAAACTCTCGCGTTCAGTCCCAAGTTGATGCGACGTGTGTCCCCTATTGACGGCTGTTGAATATCGTGACTCTCTTTACTATCTTCATCGTTCTGATTTGACAACGTTTCTCCTTTTCGCATGTATTCGGGCGTAAATGGATGGCTCATCCTTAAGTTTTTCTACAGATTCAACGAAATATTTGCTTTTACCTGTCTCCTAAAAAAGATAAACCCGGAATTGTGTGTGAAATAAGTTTATTTAACGACGCATCCATGACATCCGAAAATGTGGCTCGAATACAGTAAGGATAGGCCTACTCTCACAAACCGAAAACCGTTGGTTAATCCGATGAACGTTTACTCTTAATATGACTTATGCCACGGAAGATTCTAGCAGTTAAATTGCATTCTGCACTTATTCTGAGTAAAATGACTAAGTGGCAGCTATGCAGGCATTCTTTCTAAGGAATTATATTGTTACTCAGTGGCGAAACTACTAGACAGTTGTTTGCAAATGTAAGGCAGGACTTTGCATTTGCATTGTGGAGCCCGTGCCCTCACTCCGGGTTGTTAATCCGTCGCATGTATATGAGAGCAGCTGGGTTTCCCCTTCAACCGTTCACTTCTTCCAGGTTCATTCATCACAAAGTCAACGGGTTCCAGCGATAAGGCCATGGTCCTTACAAAAGGCACGATCGATTCAGACAATCGATCCGGGTATGTGTTTCTAAACATGGAGTTGGACATTTTTTCCCGACGCTGTAAAAACTCTCGGGGCATAGCAATCTCATTATCAAAAGTTATCATTAAAGTTGATTTTACAGCTACCATCATGATCCTCATTATATAATCTCTCTCTCTTCTATTCTCCGTCTTTCTTCCTTTTCTTCCGTTTCTATCATTCTTCTTTCATCCTTTTCTTCTCTCTTAGTTCTCTCTTCTATTCTCCGTCTCTCTTCGCGCACCTCTCTCTCCTCCATTAATTATATTTGTCGATCAAACTTAGTTGACATCGATGACGACGCACGTGACCCCTCTGTGGTTGTCGCCCTTATCTTTGCCTCATACATTCCTAATGCAACATCGTCAATCTCGAGAACAGACATTTCACGGTTTTATTAACATGAACAGGAAACAAACTGGAAGTATAATAATGTGCAAAATTCACAGTCCAGAACTAGTCCTGAGCATCCAAATTTTTAATCCTTGAACTCAAAGGATTATTTATGTATGACAAATAAAATCTTATCTCTTACTCATCGTCTAAGTTGTCAGCGTCCATTTCAATTTTCGTCGATTCCTGTCCTTCCTGTAGGTTCTGATCCTTCCTGAATCTCCACGGCCGCACCGTTTCTTCTTCGTTCTGGCCTAACTCTACTTATAATACTGCCGTCTTTCTCAATACTCGCTAATCACGCATATCATCGTCGTTATGGATGCGTCGTTAAATAAACTTATATCAGTCAGTCAATACTCGCTAATCGCTAATCTTCCGTACTATCTTAAAAAAACTATTATTAATCACACCTGAGTCCAGTTACGTTCGACAATACGCTGCTTTACGCTGCAGGTAAAGCTGGATTCTTGCAGCCTTTTCAACTCTATAACCTTCCTGTTCGAAACTCTGGAGCTGACTCCCTATTTTCAATAAGTTACCCACGCACGCGGCGTCACCTAGACGTCCTTCACCCTTCACATACATTGTACATTGTCAGCCGACTGCTGCATCTACGGTCCCTTTCCCAGAATTAAATCACATGCATCGCACGTGATAGCAACTTTCAAGGCCCTACGTTCAATCAGTCATCGCTGTCGCATCAATCATGTATAAATTATATAATGTCTCTTAGGCAAGCTCCAATATTACATATATATATATATATATCAGTGTTATACATGAATACATATTATTGTGTTAGTTCCCTTACTATGTTATATATTCTTATTAGGCCCCTATATGTGCAAAAATCCACGTTCCTGACACCATTCGCTCAGGAACTTTAGGTCAGTGAATTTATTGTCATGATGATGCTAAACGCATATACATAAGCGAGTGCACGTAAAATGTCGGATAAGCTGAGATTTCGGTTGAAGACCACAATTGAGTTGAGGACAAGTGAATTACTTATGAATGCAGTTAATGAATATAAAGAAATAGATGGATTTGGGATCTTCTTAAGCAGGTCACACAGCCCTGTAAAATATGAATTCGGTTTTAGACTGAGAAAATATAAATGTCTTACTACCCAGGATGGTATTTGGGCAACCATGTGATGAAGATGAACAATGGGGCTGGAATGAAAGAAGTGAATAGTTGAATGACATCATCTTGAATCCGTGTGAACACTAGAAGGCTGATTTAGAAGTTCTTGCGGGTAGGGGTAGATGCAGAGAGAACTGAGTTCTTTATATGACCAAGGCCTGGACCAGTGTGCGGGTATATTGTTTTAAGACCTTTCTTGACTTGACTGGACGCTGTTACACAGGACCACTCTAAAAATAAGTTGAGTGGAAGCAAGTTATAGAACGGAGATAAGTGATTGAAATGATGCCCGATTTTAAAATAGGCAAAGTAATATATAGAGATATTTATGTAATATGCATAAGGAGAGAGACAGTAACACAGATAGAGACAGAGATAGATACGGAGAGATAGACAGAGACAGAGGGACAGAGACAGGGACAGAGACAAAGATAGAGAAGGAAAACAGATCGGATTTAACCCAAAGAAATCAGTGGAACATATTACTATTCTACAGTGTTACATGTACATATCTACTATTTGCTACAGTTTCGTAATGCGACAATTTCAGGTCATTGAAATGATACAATAGTCATTGTCTTTCTTAGTGGAATCTACAATGTAATATTTATTACGAAATGCATTTTGAAACCAAGGTAGATGTTGTAGCAATTTTAATGGCTTTCAAAAATACAATTGAACGCTCTCACAAAATAATCTACATGAGAAGTGGTTAAGGATGGCGCTGCGGATTCAACACAATGAATCGATTTGGTCAGCATAATCTTCTTCTGCCGCAATCCTTCCAGAACAGAATTCATCATTCATGACAATTCCGATCAAATCAATGCAATTGCAGACTAATTGAGATCATCCTTTGTCTCAGATCACCGATCACTACATATCTCGAGTTATCCAACCGAACCAGGTTCAATTTTGTACCACGTCTTCCTCTTAAATGCCGCACTTGTTTTGATTGTCAATCAACCATCATCATCTCCCTCAGGCTTTTATATCGATAGCTCTCTGGATGTCCGTTCCATTTTTAACCTACTTCGTTAGCACAGGTATACTTAAACAAATGCAAAGAATAGTTAACTGACAACATGGGTCAGCCAATGAGAATATAAGATTTGTTCATAACTCAAGCATTGATATGGTTGCCACCCTCAAAACAAGTGCGGAATTTAAGAGGAAGACGTGGTACGTGTTTGCCACCCTATCAATGCTTGAGTTCTGAACAAATCTTATATTTAACACAGAATATGAATTGGCCCATTAATAAACAGGTCTCGTGGAGCAATATTGAAGTTCAAATTATTTAAATTACTATAATTATTAGCATTGCCTACCGATCGAGCAGTTGTAACGTATACTTCGTTAATTCAGACTATGTCAGATTGAGTCAATCCTGAACTGTGTTGGTCCACAAATGGCTAAGCAAACAAAATTCTCTCATATTTGAGAACATATAAGCAGTCATTCGAGAAGGGAGGCAAATTCTAGATATTCCTTTCAGGTCGGGCTTTCTTAGACGAATTATCAATAATACTTGGAGAGCTGTTTAATAAGAGTCAGGTCTCCTGTCGCTGCGCTGGATCATATTTTTAGAATCAATCTACAAGTGGACATTGGAGCTGTTTCTTTCAGCTCTGACCAAGTTCTTTCTCTACCATACATTAGACGCAACTGTGTACATCCCTCACACTGCCATGTTCGTAGCGCTTTTGTTAGGTCATTGAAACGTTCTTAAGCAAGTCCAGAGAAACTTATGAATTCGAACTTGCATTCGCTCGACTGAAAACATCGTGATGTTCAAACCAGTCTCTTTCAACTGCTCAATAAGAGCCTAAATTTTACTTCGTTGAAAAGCCTTCGATAATAGAAATGCACTTTCACTAGGGTTGCCTTTTATTATTGTCGAAAGGATTATTCAACTGACTAGTCGTCATCCAAACAAAAGCCGATGTGCAAGTTGATACATATTTGGCATTTATATAGCGCCCCTTCGAGAATATACACAAGAGCGCTTCCAGTCCAACCACGACTAAATATAAAAGACTTGAGAGACTTGCAAGAACTTGACGGTTGGGCCACTAGCAATGAGCGGATATAGCTTTAATGCCTTGAAGAAGTGCTCATAATGATGTGAATGGTTCGTTCCTCTTTCAATAGCGCTTAATAGAGCCACAAAAGGCTGTTAATCGATTAATAAGATCATAGGCAATGATTAAAGTCATTCCCTCGAACAGGTCACCAATTCACAACTGTCTTCTGCTTCGCTGTTGTATTATGTATCGTGTTTGGTCCTTATGAGAAAGACGCATAATTTACTAGAGGTCTGCGGCAGTGTTCCCTCTAAGCATGCGCTTCAAGAATGCTGCCGAACGTGGTGAGATCGTGGTCGTTTACTGTTAAATTTCAATTTGAAAACCCATAAAAACGCAGTCACGCTAGGCCCCGAACTCACAACGCTCCCATCACGCTCGTAGAGCGTGGTGGAAACGTGTCAATCCAACTGCAGTAGAACTGCAGTAGAACCGCAGTTCGATCTTTTATGAACGTATTGCAATTGCAATCGAGCGTGGCGCCCGCTCCATGAGCGTGGAGCGCGTGGCTAAATTTTGAACATGTTCATAAGAAACGCGGTGCGAGCGTGACGGAAAGAAGCGCAGTGCAAGCGCATTTGAGCGTGTTGGAGGTCGTAAAAATGGCTTCCCGGAGTTTAGCACGATGTGGTTACTTTTACATCACACCCACGGCAATGTTCCTGTGACCTGACCACGCTCTCCCTATGACAATAATGCGTCGCTTTCAGGCTCAACCCGTTCGTAATAAGTAGATGGAAAAAGACTATTCTGGCGCATAACCAATCAGCGATGCACATTGTTATCACGTTACCTTCTCGGGCATCCAATCAGCATCGAGCACTTATCACATGACCAATCTACGGAAATTCTTATCACGTGACCTTCATGAACCAATCAGCGATGCACATTCTTGTCATGTGACCTTCTTGTCGCGATGACTCATGACGTGCACGCATTGACCCGTGCGTGAGCGTGACGTGCCGAGTCTATTTATAGAACGCGACGTAAACGGTGGGTAATTTCCCGTAGTATCGATGAAGCGGTCACGCGCGACCGACCGAGCGTGACCGCGCACACACGGACGTTGGCCGAGACATGAAACGGCGGGGACTTTCCACGGGTTCGATGATTAGTCATCACGCGTGGACTGACCTTTGGTTGAGACGTAAACAGCGTGTTCTTTCCTACGGTTTCGATGGTGTTGCGTAATGTTTTATTAACAATCCTACTTAAAGAGATGAAAATCGTATGTAAAACTGTCAGCTCTGAAAATATTTGCTTGACTATATTTAAAGAGTTGGCTACTGAATACAAAATGGAATACACATCGAAGACTGTTAATGAATTACGAAATATCGCGAAACAGGGAGGAATGGTTAGATATTCGAGACTGCGGAAAGCGGATTTGATAGCGACGATTACAACTGACAAAGCCAGCGTTTCAGCAGATGCTGCGTATGACGCGTCGAGTAGCTTGCTCGACGCGTCAGTTCCAGACATTGCAGCTCCAACACTCGTTCCTACACCTTTCGTACCAACCTCTGTAATACGCTAAATCTACGATAAGGCTAGATATGCGATTGGTGCATTCGCAAGGTGGATTTAAGGGTACATATCCGAAGAGCCAAAGGTTAACGAACAGGTACAAGTACTGATAGCCAAAGTGAATTCTATATTCGCTAAAAGCAATAAACATAATTTTGAAATTCAACAGACGGTGTCAGCTATTAAAGGCTTTACTGAAGGAATAGACGCCAAGTCTTTTCATAACATCGTTCAGCCGCAGGTAGTTAGTCTGTTGTCTGTAAATCGGCAGACAAAAGTCAATATGATCCTTACCTGTACCATGGAGCGTATAGATATGAAAACTGGGCAAGTAGGTCCTGATAATGTTCATTTCGTCTCTACGACTTAAGTTGTTTTAGATGCAACCGACCCGAAAGAAATCCTAAAAAGGGAAAAAGACAAAATCCTAGAGTTTTTAGCTAGCTTCCAGATGCGTGGTAGTAACTGGAGACTCAGAGCGGTTTTAAAATTGGATATCAATACGGTAGTTTATAAACTGTTTAAAGGTAGTTCTTACTGTAAACTTCAACTTTCTTTTTCTTCAGTTAAGCTTACCAAACTTCAAGGATCGAGACACGTCTTCTTGTTTTCTCAATTTTCTTTATTAACAACATAAAATATAGTGCCTAAACTACTGTACACAAATTAAAATATAAAACGACCGTCCGTATCCTTCGGAAGTCAGAGCAGCAACTGTCTTAGTACAAGCAATCAAACGTCTTATCAATACCTTCTGTCTGCCACCTCATTCGCCCCTAACAGCCCTTCCAAACACCACCACCCACTTGCGCCCCAAGTGTCTAAATCAACATATTAACAAACATTGGCTGACATTTATCTTTCCCCTTCTTCTGGATTTTGGCATAAACAAAATTTGACAAAATCATACTTATTTACATTCTTGACATATAATCTGCTATTATATTCAAACTCCCTTTTTTGTACTTAATTTCAATATCAAACATTTGAAGTGCTAAAGACCATCGAACTAACTTAGCTGACTTTGGCATAGTCTCTGTAAGATATGTCAATGGATTATGATCCGTAAAAATAATAATTTTTGACCCAAGTACAATTTCTTTAAATTTATCCAAAGTCCAAATTATTGCATAAGCTTCTTTTTCTATTGTAGCCCATCTGGTCTGCGTATCCGTCAATTTTTTACTAATAAATGACAAGGGTCTCTCTATTTCTTGATCATCCTTTTGACTTAATACAGCCCCTACAGCATAGTCGCTACTGTCACAATACAAAGAAAATGGTCTTCCCACTTCAAACACATATAGCATAACATCCTTTCTTACAGCCTTCTTCAACGTATCTAAGGCTTGCCGTAATGTCTTGTTCCAAGAAATCGGGTCTTTTGTTCTTTGGTTAGTCAAATCTGTCAGCGGTTTAGCAATATTAGCAAAGTCTTTTATAAATTCACGATAGATATTAAAAAAACCTAACAGTTGTTTAACCTGCTTTCTAGATTTTGGTATTGGGATATTAATCAAGCTTTCCATTCTTTCTGGGTTCATGCGTATATGACTAGATCCAACAATATGGCGTATGAATTGTACTTCATGCTTGCCAAATAAACATTTGTTTAAATTCAATGTTACATTTTGTTTACGCAATTCGATCAACACTAATTCTAAATGCTTTAAATGATGCTTCCATTCGTTTGACAATACCGCAATGTCATCCACATATGGTTCTGTAAATTCATTAACCGGTTTTAAGACTACATTTATAGCCTTCACAAAAGTTCTTCCCGAGTTAATCAAACCAAATGGAACTATCGTGAATTCATATAAACCACTATGAGTTACAAATGCTGTCTTCCACTGATCTTCGGTTTTGACCGGACAGGTCCAGTATGCACTCCGACAATCTAATACTGAAATGACCTTAGCCTTACCAACTCGATTCAGTACATCTTTTACATTTGGCATTGGATATCTACATTCAACAGTACATGCATTCAAATAACGGTAATCACAGGCTAATCGTAAAGAACCGTCTTTCTTTTTAACCACAACCAAGGGACTGGCCATGGGACTAGACGAATGCTTGATGATTCCATGTTGTAACATCTGTTGTATCTGTCGATCCACTTCCTCTCGATAAATAAAAGGTATCCGATACGCCTTAAATTCCTTTACACGAAATTCTGGTTTCAAATTAATTTCGTGTTCCACCAACGTACACAATCCTGGTTGCTCTGAAAATCGATCTGCAAAGCGGTTTAACAATTCGAGTAATTCCATCTTCTGCAAATTATCCAAATGAGATATTTGATCCTGTTTCAAATGAATAATTCCCACATCTTCTGTTTTTTCCTTAATTGTTGATAACTCCACAATCTTTCCAAATTCCTGACCTTCGTCCACAATTAAACCACAACTCAGTGATCTAGCAATAAACTTTCGTATCTTATTTGCATGTATTATTTTCCGATTTCCATCTCCCATATCAACTAAATAAGAATACTTTGATCTCTTTTGTATTATCGAACAAGGACCATGCCATCTTGATAACAACATATTGGTAGATGTGGGATAAAGTACAATTACTTTATCTCCTACTGAAAATTTCTTATCTTTTGCCTTTTTATTGTATTGATTAGTATATTGTAACTGTTTTTCACGAGTATGTTCTTCTGCATATGTCATTGCAATTTTGAGATTTTCTTTTAACTCCTGTAAGTATCTTTCTGTTTTCACTTTCAAATTTGGCGGTGACTCAATTTCTTTTGTCCAAACTTCTTTTAAAATCGTCAATGGTCCTCTCGGAACTTTTTCATATACGAGCATATAAGGAGATACCCCTGTGGTTGCATTAGGTACTTCTCGTAATGCCCAAACTGTAAATGGAACGATTTTATGCCATTGCTTTGGATTTTCCAAAATAACATGATGAACCATCTTTTTAAAAGTTTGGTTCCATCTTTCTACTAGGCCTGCTGCTTCTGGATGTCCTGGTGTATCGAATCTTGGAGTACATCCCATTGCTCTCATAAATTCTCTGGTCAATTCGGCTGTAAAATTAGTTCCCTGATCACTCGTCATCACTGCAGGGACTCCCACATTCGTAAATAAGTCCTTCAATGCATCACACACTGCTTTTGCTGTTAACGACTTTAATAAGAATACCGTTGGCCATCTTGTACATGAATCCACTACACACAAGCAATATTTATGTCCTGCCGCTGACATAGGTTCAATTGGTCCCACTACATCCATTGTCATTCTTTGGAATGTCACCTCTTCTTTAGCAATAGCTTTAATTGGAACTCTATCCATAACCACACTCCTTGCTTTCAGTTGACAATTTACACAAGATTTGCAAAACTCTTCTATTTCTCTACGCATCTTTGGCCATGTAAAGAATAACATGATCCTTTCTCTGGTTTTTTCCTTTCCTAAATGACCACCCATTACAGATTCGTGAGCCAATTTCATAATCTGTAATCTTCGACTCTTAGGTAATACAAGTTTTTCAATTTCATGACCTAAGATTTTCTCTTTTCGATGTAACAATCCATTGAGCACATATAAATTCTTTTCGTTTTCTTCAGCTAATTTCCAGCATCTTCCTACAGATTCGTCCTCTTTCTGTTGCTTTTCAAATAACTCGACATCAGCATATCGGTTTCGCCTTACATGTTCATCTTCTTGCTCTTGAAACAAATTACTTAATATTCCTTCTCCCAATTTTGATTTCTACATGATCAGATTCTTCATCATCTGTGTCTTCACCCTGGTTTCTCCTTTCATCCCTTATCTGGTCTTCTTCCTCATTTCTACCTTCATTACTCCAATACTGTGATCTTGTCATCACATTAATCTGTGGTATATTTCTTAGTTCTTCAATAATTTCTGGATGTATCAAAAACTGTTCACTGCTGCTTACATTCTCTATTGCCGCACATAATAATTGTATATAAGGAGTCAGATATTCCGTCGTTTCCGCTCTTTCATATTTTCCCTCATTTTCCTCTTCAACAACTCTAACTTCTATTTTCACTAAGCGAGCAGATATTGGTTCGGCCACCATACATTGTAAATTTACATGTCCTACTTCTTCAATTTTCATTCCCTGTAATAACTTTGCATTTATTACTGGAATTTCTGCACCTGAGTCATACAACGCTTTTATTATCATTGGTTCTTGACCTTCATGAGCTCTAATTTCAACTTGAATATGCTTCATACTGACTTTCTTAAATAATCCTCCTCCTGCTTACGTTTCTTGTTCTGTAGCATTTACTGAAATTAAACGTTCTCTATCGATCTTACATTTCATGACTGTTTTTACCTCTATATTCGTACTTTCATTCTCTTGACTTTCAATGTTCTGTTCACTAACTTGTATTCTATTCACATTAGCTTTATCATGATACTTACTCATCTCAGAAGTCTTGGCTGGATAATGGCAAAATTTTGCGATGTGTCCTGTTGTTCCACAATTGTAACACTGTTTTATATAACTTGCCGAACCTTTCTGATCTCTCACTTGATATTTGGGATCATAACTCTTATCGAATTTCTTGTTTACAAAAGTTGCGGTTGTATTTTTATGACTGGTTAACTGATTACCTTTTGTAAACTCGCCCTCCTTCCACTTAGGTGACTTTGGCACACCAACATATCCTCGAAACTTATTAAAAAGTTCCGTATTTTGATTCCTATTTCTGGTTTCCTGATACCATTTCCCTTTTCCGCTTTGGTACCCTTCATTCCTTGCTCCCATATAATTTGTACTCATTTTATTCTGTACAAATCCACCAATTCGATTATTCACTTGTATATCAGCAAGATCCGCAATCATGCTTGACTCAAAACACTCATTTCCCTCTTTCGACAAAACAAAATTCAATGGTCCTGTAGGTAATGCTTCTTTTAGTCTATCCGCAATTAACAAATCAAATAGTTTATCATAGTTTTTTTCGATGTATCGACTTCTGACGTAATAGTTAAGTAAATTTCTCAATCTTGCAGTAAACATGATATAAGTTTCCTCATGGGTTTTCTTAGTTTCCATGAATTTTGATCTGTATTCCTGAGGAGTAAGTTTAAATTCTTTGAGTAAATGTCGCTTTACTATCTCATAGTCTTCTAATTCAATCAAGGATAATCTGTTTAGCACAGTGCGAGCCCTAGGTGTCATCAAAGGTAATAACAATTTTACCCAAAAATTCCTTTCAACCTCAAAACTACAAAAAGCATTCTCCACTGTCTCAAAATACAATGGTATTTCCATAATATCATCTGGCATCTTCGGTAGAACATGCTTCATGGCGTCCCCAATCTTCTTCATCTTAGCTATTAATGATTCTCCTTCTAACCGTCTTCTCTCATCTCTCTCATTTTCTTCTTTGCGTCTCGCTTGTTCGAATTCTAACTGCTGCTTTGCAATTTGTACTTCCTCTTCTTTAATTTTTATTTTGGCTTTCTCCATTTCAAAAGTACGATCAATATCTTCTTGTTGCTTTTGAGCTTCTTCCGCCCTAGCTTGATTGGCTAACTCAACTTCCCTAGCTCGTGTTATCTCCTTTTCCTCTTGTCTCTTAGATTGTTCTAGTAATGACTCTCGACGCATCAGTTCCTCACTTTTCCTAGCTTCCTCTACTGCTACTGCATGTTCCAACCTTCTTTTCTCCGCTTCGTCTCGATCTCGCTTGAGTGATTCTATTTGTAATTCAAATTGTGTTCTTTGTAATTCTAATTCTTCTTTCTTAATTCTGTTACTTTCTTCCTCTTGTTTTCGTTTTAATTCTAACTCTTCCCTTCTCATCTGTTCTGCTCTTTCCTCTCTTTCTTGCTGACGTTTTCTTTGTAACTCTAATTCTTCTTTCTTAATTCTGTTACTTTCTTCCTCTTGTTTTCGTTTTAATTCTAACTCTTCCCTTCTCACCTGTTCTGCTCTTTCCTCTTTTTCTTGCTGAAGTTTTCTTTTTTCCTTTTCTTTTTCTTGCTGAAGTTTTCTTCCTTCCTTCCTAACTTGTTCCGCTTGTTGATTCATCATCATTACCATTTGCATCATCATTTCCATAGTCGATTTTTCTATTGGTATTTCAGAACCTTTTTCTACAACCTGTCCCAGTACACCTCCTACAGCTCCTTCTATCTCAGCTGTAAATCCTACTTTTTCTATTTCCATATCTGCTAAAGTTTGCATTAACTCAGTACGAGACATAGCTTTAACCGTACTTTCCATTAAACCTTCCTTTATTAACTGCTTTTGTATTCTTTCTGACGACATTTTCTTAATATCTTCCCGTCTTTCACTACTTAATTTCTCCATTTCGTATGTTTACTATCAATGACTTCGCAAATTACCAATTATAAATGCTTTTGTTTGTTTAATATTACCGAGTTTTCATTAAATCGATTGAACGCGATTTTATTTGTTTAGACCAATATTAACGAGCTCTCATTTTTTGTTAAAACTGAACATGGTGTTGTTTGCCTAATACTAACAAATTCATAATTATCCAATTGGACGTGGTTTTGTTTCGTGCCAAAATAAACAAAATATACCTTGTCAGTAATCTCCCAGAAAATAATCTTTACTTTCCTGGCTTTCAGTACATAGAAACTTAATTGCTCCAATTGATTCGTATAATCCGTATAATCCACTTATCAGTAATCCTAAACGATTCTTTCATCTATTGCACATCCAAACCCTTCTTTAATCCTTTTCACATCCAAAGCTTCTTTAAGCCTATGCGTATCTTGATCCTTGATTCTTTAATCCTTGATACTTTCTTTTCGTATCTTGATCCTTGATTCTTTTGATTCTTGATTCTTCAATCCTTGATACTTTCTTTTCGTATCTTGATCCTTGATTCTTTTGATTCTTGATTCTTTAATCCTTGATACTTTCTTTTCGTATCCTGATCCTTGATTCTTTAATCCTTGATACTTTCTTTTCGTATCCTGGTCCTTGATTCTTTAATCCTTGATACTTCCTTTTCGTATCCTGATCCTTCAATCCTTTTTATCCTTGATGCTTTCTTTTCGTATCCCGCCGCTGCCACCAAAATGTAAACTTCAACTTTCTTTTTCTTCAGTTAAGCTTACCAAACTACAAGAATCGAGACACGTCTTCTTGTTTTCTCAATTTTCTTTATTAACAACATAAAATATAGTGCCTAAACTACTGTACACAAATTAAAATATAAAACGACCGTCCGTATCCTTCGGAAGTCAGAGCAGCAACTGTCTTAATACAAGCAATCAAACGTCTTCTCAATACCTTCTGTCTGCCACTTCATTCGCCCCTAACTTGCGCTCCAAGTGTCTAAATCAACATATTAACAAACATTGGCTGACATTTACATTAAACTACCGCCATTTCTAGCGAGTAAGAAGGCCATCATCATTCTGGACAACACAGACGAAGAATGTTTCAAGTGGTGTGTAACGAGAGCCTTAAATCCCGTTGAGAGAGATTCAGAAAGAGTTTCGGAAAAATTAATCAAGCAGTCTGAAGAACTTGATTGGAACGGCATCGAATTCCCAGTCGCTGCAGATGCCGACATGATAATTAAGTTCGAGAAGAACAAAAATGTTAGGATTAACGTTTTCGGATACAAGATCGGAATATTTCCGATTTATGTGTCAAAACAGCCGCGGGGTACGCCAGAAGTCGACCTGTTGCTAATTTCAGATGAGCAAAAGAAGCATTACTGTTGGATTAAGAACTTTAGCAGACTCATGACGGCACGAACGAAATATTCCGTTAATTCCATGCATTACTGTAAAAGATGTTTGATCGGTTACAGAGAGAGAGAATCGTTGAGTAGACACGACGAGTACTGCTCCATACAATATTCCCAGCCCAAATATCTTCGCGAACTCTTCACCAGCCAACCCGCTCTACCCGATCGTCCTCTTGCCTCGCTCTCACTCGACCTTCGATTACATCTCATCTCAAGTTCTCCAACCGCGTAATATCACACACCGCACTTCGTCTCTGGAACGACCTTCCTCCAGAATTTGGTGCCTTCTCGGTTCCATCACCATCACTGCCCGTCATGCAACATCATTTGTTCCTAGCGCCTCTGTCCATCACACTTTCCATTCTAAACTTAAGTCCCACCTTTTCAAGAACTTTTACCCAGACTCACTACTTGACATCCCAAGTGTCAATCGTCGACCAAGGCGACATCCTCCTAAACAGCTACTCTGCCACGCTGCTGACCTCCTGGAAATCGAACTCTGACCGCCCACAGACTAGCTTTTGAACAACCCTTTCGATTTGACGCAGCGCTCGTGAATAAACTGGTGCTCTGCTCTTAACTTTAAAGTGGCGCTTTATAAATTTAGAGAATACGATTACGATTACTAAAATCACTAAAATCAATACAATACCGCTCCAGTCACTTAAGTACAATAAATGTTCTTTTATCATATTGTATCATGTGTCCATTGTCCACCGTCCAATGCATTTTAGACCACGCGTACGTCTTCATCGTAGCATACAGTCCTTCAACCTCATCCTCTTCAGCGTGATGATGGCTTGGCATTCCCGAGATTCGAGTTGTCCTTGTAGAAGTAATATGGCATGGTCCCATTTTATTTCATCCTTGGCTGACAGTATTATTTGTGTTGCAGCCCAGATTATACCACAAGACCATAGTGGTTGAAACGAGCGTGGTACAGGTTTTACTTTATGAGAACATCACAGCGGCGCTGTCTGCGACCGTTAAGCGTTGCACAAACTTATTACGAACGGCGACGCATTATGGTAATTGCGACAGCGCAGTCAGGTCGCAGGGACATCGCCGTGGGCGTGATGTAAAATTAACCACATCGTGGTCAGATCGGGAAGCCAATTTTTACGACCTCAAACACGCTTTCAATACGATCATTAAGTTCACACTACGCTCGACTTACGTCGGTACTACGCTCGCTCCGTTTCTATAACGCTCAAATGCGCTCGCACTGTGCTTCTTTCTGCCACTCTCGCATCAAGTTTTTTTTAACATTTTCAACATTTGGCCACGCGTTCCACGCTCATGGTGACGGCGCCACGCTGGATCGTGATTGCAATACGTTCATAGAAGATCGAACTGCGGTTCTACTGCGTTCTACACGTTTCGCTCCCATCACGCTCTACGAGCGTGATGGGAGCGTTGTGAGTTCGGGGCCTAGCGTGACTGCGGTTTTATGGGAGCCTAATATAGACCAGTTGAAACACTCTCTAAGGAAGGGGAGGCCGGGATCGAAAGTAAGACGGGTTGAATGTAACAAGCATCGTAGCGTCGTAACTAGATAGCAGGAAACCACCTAATGCGGATCTAACTGCAGCACAATTCGACAAACCAGCGGGACAAAAAGCTCCGCGCAAGATACTAAGAAATAAATATACTGTTAATAAAACAACAAATTAACCAAAAAGTTAGTTCCACAATTTTTTCTTATTTTTCTCCTCACTCATTGTATTCACGTATTTACATTTTTACTGATTGCTATGAGTTGACAAGTTGTTATTCGAGTAGCGATTGTGTAAGGCCCCCGTCACACGAGACACCGATCTGACTACGCTTCGAACGAACGACCTAGGTTCAAGAATGCTGCCGAACGGGGTGAGATTGTGGTCGTTTACTGTTAAATTTCAATAGAAAAACTCATAAAAACGCAGTCACACTAGGCCCCGATCTCACAACGCTCCCATCATGCTCGTAGAGCGTGGTGGAAACGTGTGGAACGCAGTAGAACCGCAGTAGAACCGCAGTTCGATCTTCAATGAACGTATTGTAAACGCGATCGAGCGTGGTGCCGGCTCCATGAGCATGGAGCGCGTGACCAAATGTTTAACATGTTCAAAAAAAACGTGGTGCAAGCGTGACGGAAAGAAGCGCAGTGCGAGCGCATTTGAGCGTGTTGGAGGTCGTAAAAATGGTTTCCAAATCTGAGCACGATGTCGTTACTTTTACGTCAAGCCCACGGCGGTGTCCCTGCGACCCGACCACGCTCTCGCTATGGCAATAATGCATCGCTTTCAGGCCCAACCCGTTCGTAATACGATTGCGCAACGCATTATACGCGCAGACGACGCCGCTTTTGTATTTATGCTTGCATGTATGTATGTAATTACATATATGCATGAAAATAAACGACTAATTATCCTGTCACACCGTAGGCAAATTAATGTAATGATCGCAACCTCAGACAGCTTTTGTTTCATTGCATATGTCAGAAAAACAGCTTAAATTACTGCGGATGACATGACAAACAGTCATCATGCTAGCATTGCACACATTTCTTGAAAATGTAATACTACTTCTACTACTACTACTAATATCACTACAATCAATGCTGTGCAGCTTAACACCCCCAATCACTTATGTACAATAAATGTTCCATTATTCATTCATTCATTCAGTCATTACAGAGATTTACATAGCGCCCCTTCAAGGCTACTACTCAAGAGCGCTCCCGACTACAGCACGTTTAAAAAGAACAGTTTTAAGGCACGTATAAAATGAGTCTGAGTGGACCCTTGGTGACAACCGCAACGCCAACGGGGGCATGTTCCAGAGCGAAGGGCCAACCACTGAGAAGGCACGATTCTGTTTGGTAGTTGTTCGGCCAAATGGGACAATGACCATGCCTCGCTCATACCGCAGGCAAAATAATGTAATAATCGCAACCTCAGACAGCTACAGAGCGAAGACCCAGTACACTCAAAGCAGAGTAACAGAGATCAAGATGATAGGCAGGGACGAGACCTAGCAAGGACCACCATACCAAAAAGATGATACGGTATGTTGAAAGGGGAGCCAGTGGAGCACATCCAGCATATAGCCGGAAGGCTTGCATAGAGTGAGCAACAGTAATCCAGTCGGGCAGTAATGAAGGCGTGAACAAGGGTAAGATAAATTGGGTTTTTGGAGTTGAGTCGCAGGCGGTTTGACGCCATCCAAGTCTCGAGGTCATCCAGCGTTTGGCTCATTGCCCGAACATCAGTAGAGGAATTAGAAGCCAGTAGTTATTTTTGTTGCTATCTGGCGCATTTGACCATAATATTGGTCCAATCACCCACCTAATAGGTTATTAAAACGTATTATTAACCTATAACTAGGTTAAAAAAACTAATTCATGCAAAAACCTATACCCTCAGGTCAAACGTCAACCAACAGACCAAAAAAAGCCGGGAAATTTCCAACAGTTTCGATGATGAGCCGCAATTCATGCACAAACCTAAGTCCCTGGCCAAAACGTCCACCAATAGGTCAAAAGTCACGAGAATTTCCAATAGTTTCGATGAGACATTATCACAAGACTACGAGATATTCATCATCAACCCAGGAATTAAATGACTCGGGATAACCGAGCCATTTCACAAGCGACTTGTTACCGCGTTTCTTGATAACCTTTTCGACTCCAAATATTTCTTCAGTAGTCTTCTGTAGCTCTTGTTCGTAAAATGAGCCCTGTATTTCCTCACCATTATAATCAGAAATCATATAAGTTGATGAATCTGTGTAATGTATCTGTGAAGTTGTAAAAATTTCGTCTGACCATTTCGGTGTATAACTTTTTTCAAATATGTTCTACTTCTTTGTTATTCTAACTTTATCACCTACTGAGAACTTAGGTTAAATGCGAGATCTGATCACCATACAAATTCATCCATACCGTCTTCTTATTCACTTTCACACCAGACTTAGATGGCGTCATTTTAATAGAACTATGCCAAGTCTCATTGTAATTACCAATCATGTCGCCTAATATATCGATATATCTTCTGGTTGAATTAGCAATTAAGGTACTTAAACATTTTTTCTCTCATCGTTCTGTTCCAACGCTCGACGACGCACGA
The DNA here is from genome assembly GCA_959347315.1 of Bimastos eiseni. NCBI lineage: Eukaryota > Metazoa > Annelida > Clitellata > Crassiclitellata > Lumbricidae > Bimastos > Bimastos eiseni. Next base: position 23,103,789 of record OY365820.1, read on the forward strand.
TTTTTCTTCATACTGGGTAGAATACAACTCGAATAAAATTCTTAACATTTTTATTGTAAAATTCCTTACCTTTATCCACCCACACCATATTCGGTCTTCCACCAGTACTCTCGAGTATCTTCATCAAACCAGACATCAAATCAGACTTTAAGATCGATCTACTCATGGCTCAGGAACACAAACTTACTGGTGACTTTATGGATATTACATCATCTCACCACCGTCTTCCAGTTATCACTCAACCCACTAGGATCACCGATACTGCCGCTACCCTAGTTGACAACCTTTTCACCAATCGCATTGCTAAGGTCACTGACTCCACTATTATTATTGAAGACTTATCTGATCACTTACCTATCTTGGCTTGGTTTGACCTATCCCCTATCTTTACTCATGGCCCTCTGAGTCGTACCGCACGAAGATATGACGAGAAGTCGATGGTACTATTTAGATGCTTAAATTTCCGTATGGACTGGTCTAGCTTTACGACAGTTGTCTACAGGATGACCCGTCAAGTGCTTATGATAACTTAAGCACTAAAATAAAAAATGCTTACAACCTAGCTTCAACTTTATCTGTCACCACCATTTCTAAAACAATAACCCTAAGCAGCCTTGGATGACTCCGGCACTACTGAAGTCGTGTAGCAAAAAATCTAAACTCCACTCTGCCTATATCAAGAATCCGACACCTGAAAATAAAGCTAAATTCAAGGTATACCGGAATAAATTCAAAACTTTGCGCATAAAAGCGGAACAAAATTACCACGCATTGGAGTCTATTAAACATAGTGGTGACCTTAAACAAACTTGGAAGGTCATTAAATCGATCCTTAAGGTTAAACCTCGCGATGCACTTGTCAGTTCCATTGTGACAAATGGCACTGAAATTTCTGAACCGACTAAAATCGCCCAGAAATTTAATGATTATTTTACTAACATCGCCAGTGATCTTGTAGATAAGATCCCCTCTTCCCCTAACAATTTTGAGCTTTATCTTGGCCCCTCTAATCCTAACTCCATTGCCATTATCCCTACCTCGCCTGATGAATTAATCGCTGTTAACCATTCTTTGAAGGTTACTCACTCGGCTGGCCATGATGATCTCAGTTCCTCCGCAATCGCCTCTGTATTTCCGCTTATTGCTACTCCATTTGCATCCGTTGTTAACTGTTCCTTAGCCACTGGCTTGGCCCCACCTGCTTTAAAACTGTTAAGGTTATTCCAATACCCAAATGTGGTCGTAGGGACCACATAGCCAACTATAGGCCTATTTCTATTCTACCGTTCTTCTCTAAATTATTCGAACAAGTAATCTATCCTAGGCTCTACAACTTCATTGAAACGAATCAACTCCTATGCCCATCCCAACATGGTTTTCGACCTGGGCACTCTACTGTTGTGTCTCTGCTAGACCTTCACGACCACATATCCAAGGCTTTTGATCGTAATGAATTCTCTGTTGGTATATTTATTGACACATCTAAGGCTTTTGACACAGTCGATTCTAAAATCCTTCTTTCCAAATTAAGCTCTATAGGTATCCGTGGAGTAGCTCTAGACTGGTTCCAGAGCTACTTACATCACCGCACCCAATACGTGCTCTGTAACGGTCAAGTCTTCAAGATCATTTTATCAAGTATGGGGTTCCCCAGGGTTCTATTTTAGGGTTAGGGTTAGGGTTAGGGTTAGGGTTACTAATCTCAACAAACATCAACCAATAGGTAGGTTGGCGTTTGTTTATCTAATGGTTGATGTTTGACCTAGAGGCTTAGGTTTGTGCATGAATTGGTTATTTTGGAAAATTGAAAATGAAAACTGAAAATGACGTTGGTAGGCCACAACTATTTACAGGACCATCAGAGGTGATACATAATTGGCGGGTATTAGTTCGGGAGTATTTAGGTCTGTAATTGGTGGCATTACGAAGACAATAAGGTTTGAGTTGTGGAACAGTATTAAACTGGTTTGTAAAAACAATGGTAGAAGATTATTGAGGTGTTGATACATGAACACATTTAATTTAAGCTGCGCAATTTGAGCAATATTAGGTATCTTTAGATTGGCGCCAATGCTGAGAGAAGAAGGACGTATTCCGTTACGATGGATAATTCTGAAGGCTCTGTTTTGGAGGAGTTGTAACCTTTTGAGGCGAGTGGGGTAGTTTAACGCCCGTACCATGTTACAATATGTAAAGTACGGATGGACTAGAGAATAATTGAGATTAGTACGCATTTTAAGTGGTAATAAGTGGACAATGAGTGACAAAATGCCCACAGTTTTAGACAGCTTAGATGCCACGTTATCGATGTGAACATTCCAGGTAATGGATTTGTCAACGAAGACACCCGGAAATTTGGTAGAGACTGTTTTAGGTATGGGATTGTTATTTAACATCAGTGATTCCTCCGATACAGGAGTTTTTTGCG